>CM028355.1:2691266-2914637 GCA_016618105.1 Dendrobium huoshanense
ATCTATTTCTTATGTGTTGTATACTTCTATGTTTTGCTAATTTTATCGACTTGTGATCACTTTTTTCACACATTTAAAAGAATATTTTATAAAAAATTGCTTACATATAGATGCTTATTGTAGGAAATTGTGTTAATGCTAGGGCGTCCCCTGGAAGCGACGCGCTGTATGGCCTGAATACAGTGACAAGTGTGCAAGGGCCGCTGCACCGGCGCCGGGTGCAGTGTTAAATAGGCAAGGGTTCCCACATCAAGGATGGATGTGGGCAAAAAAGCTAGTCCATGAAACTAAAATTAGGATAGGAACTTGGAATATAGGTTCCCTTACAGGAAAATTAATGGAATTAATAGATATTATGATTCATAAGAAGTTAAATATTTTGTGCATTCAGGAAACTAAATGGGTTGGAGAGAAGGATAAGGAAATTGATAGTTTAGGATTTAAACTTTGGTATTCGGGTAGGAGTCGTACTAGAAATGGTGTAGGTGTTATTATAAATAAGAGTTTAAAGGATAATGTTATAAAAATTAATAGGATTGGAGATAGAATTATAGCTTTAAAGATTGTTGTTGATGATAAGATTGTTAATATTATAAGTGTTTATGCTCCTCAAGTAGGTTTGGATATGAGTTTTAAATTAAATTTTTGGAATGACTTAGAAGAATTAATACAAAAGATACCTCTTGAAGAAAGAGTTTTTATTGGAGGAGATTTAAATGGACATGTTGGTTGAGAGGTAGATGATTTTAAAAGCATTCATGATGGACATGGATTTGGAACGACGAATGAAGGTGACAAGACCATAAGATTTTTGTTTAGCTTATGATTTTTCAATTGCTAATACCTTATTTAAGAAAAGGAAGGAACATCTCATCACTTATAAAAATGGATATAGTACAACCAAGGTTGATTATTTTCTTTTCAGAAAATTAAATCGTTTAGATTGCAAAGATTGTAAAGTTATTCCGAGTGAAAATTTATGTACCCAACATCGATTATTAGTTTTGGACTTCAAGATAAAGGGGCATAAAATAAAAAATAAAGGAAAACAATTTTATGGGATTAGATGGAGAAATTTCAATAATATTAACAAAAATATTTTTGAGAGTAAGATTTTAGATCTTAAGATTTTGTCTGTGCATGAGGATGCTAATGTTATGTGGGAAAAAGTGACTAGTGATATTAATAATATTGCAAAAGATGTGCTTGGAGTATCAAAGGGAAAGGCACCTAATAGTAAAAATAGTTGGTGGTGGAATCCAAATGTGCAAGAAAAGATTAAAAATAAGAAGATTTGTTATAAAAATTGGTTTAATTTTAAAAATTCTAATAATTGGGAAATATATAAAGTGGCTTGTAAGGATTCTAAGAAAGCAATATGCGATACAAAGACATTAGTTTTTAGTGATTTATATAATAGATTAGATATTAAGGAGGGAGAAAGATATATGTATAAGTTAGCCAAACAAAGAGGTAGGAGTAGTAAGGATTTAGTTCAAGTGAAGTGTATTTAGAATGAAGATCAAAAAATACTTTTCTTAGAAGATGATATTCAACAAAGGTGGATGAGACATTTTGCTAAACTTTTTAATGAAGATTGTGAAAATGAGATTGACTATAGTGACCTTAGCACCCTAAATGAAAATAAAGATTTCTGTTTTTATCAGCGTATTAGTAAAACTAAAGTTAGAGAGGCTTTAAAGAAATTGAAGGGTGAAAAAGCTGTTGGACCTGATGATATTCCAATAGAGATGTGGAAATGCTTAGGAGATGAAGGAATTTCTTGGCTTACTAAACTTTTTAATACTATTTTGAAGACTAAAAAGATGTCAGATGAGTGAGGAATGAGTGTGTTAATTCCTATTTTTAAGAATAAAGGTGATGTACAAGATTGTGCGAAGTATAGAGGTATTAAATTAATGTGTCATACTTTAAAACAATGGGAGCGAGTTATGGAGCATAGGTTACGGCGTGATACTAATGTTTCTCAAAATCAATTTGGATTCATGCCGGGTAGGTCGACTATGGAAGTCATACATTTATTAAGAGGTTTGATGAAGAAATATATAGTAAATAAGGAGGATATACATATGATATTTATTAATTTAGAAAAAGCATATCATAAAATTCCAAGAGAAGTGCTATGGAGAGTTCTTGAAAAGAAAGGAGTCAATAATGCTTATATTCAAATCATTAAAGATATGTATGCAGGAGCTATTACTTGTGTTCAAACACAAGGTGGTTTGATCAATTATTTCCCTATTTCGGTTGGGTTACATCAAGGATCAGCCTTAAGCCCATATCTTTTTGCTTTAGTCATGGATGTTCTCACTAGACATTTGCAAGAGGATGTACCTTGGTGTATGCTTTTTGCTGATGATATTCTTCTTGTTGATAAGACTAGAGAGGGAGTTGAAGATAAACTTGAATTATGGAGGTCAACCTTAGAGTCTAAAGGTTTTCACTTGAGTAGATCTAAAACGGAATATATGGAGTGTAATTTTAGTAGTAATAGACCTAGTGAGGGGATTGTGACTTTGGGCGATCAAGTCATTAATAAGAGTACACGTTTTAGATATCTTGGATCAATTGTTCAGAGTGATGGTGAAATAGATGGGGATATTATCAGCAAAGTTCAAGTTGGATGGTTGAAGTAGAGGAATGCATCGGGCTTGCTATGTGATAGAAATGTATCCCTCAAACTTAAGGGAAAATTCTATAAGATGGTAGTGAGGCCTGCAATGCTTTATGGTGCCAAATGTTAGCCATTAAAAGAGAAGCATAATACTAAGTTAAGTGTGGCAGAGATGAGGATGCTTAGGTGGATGGGTGGCTTTACCCTTAAAGATAGGATACGAAATGAGCATATACGTGAAAATGTTGGAGTAGTTCCAGTAGAAGATAAGATTAGAGAGAGTCGCCTTAGATGGTTTGGTCACATAAAACGGCGGCCTTCCGATGACCCTGTTAGGAGAGTAGAGGTATTAGATTTGACTTATGTTAAAAAAGGTAGGGGTAAACCTAAAAAGACTTGGTTAGAAAATATTAGGAATGACCTTTCTTTATTAAATTTAAACGAGAATTTGACTTTTAATAGGACGCAATGGAGAAAAATGATTCATGTAGCCGACCCCATGTAGTGGGATAAAGGCTTGATGTTGTTGTTGTTGTTGTGTCTAAACAGAATATCATCTACATAAATCTAAGTCACAATCATATAATCTCCAATTTTTTTATAAATAATCCCCCTTACGAAAACTTAAGCTAATAAAAAAATGAGATCATTCTCACATACCAAGCTTTAAAGAGCTTTCTTCAATTTGAACTCATGCTCGAGATACAGATGATCTACAAAACCTGATGAATATTCTATAAAAGCATCTTCTCCTATAATTTTATTAGTAAGATACTCTTTATATCCATCTAATATAATTTGAATCCTTTAAAACATAAGCAAATACAACCAATAATCGAATGGCTTCCAATCTAGCTATTGGAGCATAAAATTTATCAAAATATATTTCTACAATATGACTAGACCCTTGGGTTACTAGTCAGTATACTTCAAACTATAACTCCTGCATTATCTGACTTATTGATATAAACTCACTAGACTCCAATTACATTATAATTAGCGGGTCCAAGTATTAACTCCCACACCATTTCTTATAAATTGAATTAACTCTTCGAACATTAAAACCACCCAAAATACATCATCTAAGGCCTCATCAATACTCCTAGGTTTTATATGGAACAGGTGTGTGTAATGGTCAACCTCTTCTCTAAATGCACTCCTACTCCTAACTCCATGAGATGAATCACCTATAATCAATTCCTTAGGATGTCAAGAAACACATTTCCACTCAAGTGAATAAAATGTATGAGGTGTCTCATTGTTAGTTGCTAGTTGGTCTATATTTAGTTTCTCTAATCTATCAAACTCTTCAACATCGATGTCCTTCATCTTGGTAAGTCTATTTTTTTCTCATCCAATGAATATACCCTTCAATAATCAAGTTGTTCTTATTAAATACCCTATAAGCCTTGCTAAGGCTTCAACATCCCAAGAAAACTCTTTCATCATATCTTGTGTCAAATTTCATCATGCCATCTTTCCCATTTTTCAAGATGAAACACCTTCAACGAAAAACAAAAAAAATGTGAAACTTTGTTCTTCTTTTCCAACAAAATTTTATAAGGGGTATTTTTAATGATAGATATGGTATTTATTGTACTGATCATATAACAAGCTACATTTATTACATCTACGAAAAATATTTTGATAAATTATATTCAGTAAGTATGGTTCTAGCCAATATCTAAGGGTTCATTTGGTTGGCTGCATTTGTAGTGTAATGCATTCCAAATGAATGTGTTCCAAGAATTCAAGTGTGTGGGTGGTGAATAATAAGTCACCCTCTAATTCAATTTCAATGTATTTACAAATTGTTAGATATAGCTGATTACCAAATAAACTTTAAATTCTCAGACATTTCCACCACATGTTGCCGCCAGCCACCATCTTCACTATCAACCATCACCCATTGCCACCACAAGCCCCCATCGCCTACCACTATCGATTGCATCCTCCGCTGCCTCCACAGCCCATTCTTGTCGCCCGCAGGCCACCAACCGCCACCATCGTTGGGTCTTACACTACATTCATTTTATTTCAAGCCAAACAAAAAAAGTAATCACTTGCATTTATTTTACGTTCATCCCAACAACTACAAAAATATCAACTATATTGCATTTCTTTTATATTTTTTTAATTAAATTTTGCATTCCTTTTTTAGCAAACCAAACAATCCCTAATAGGATTCTATAAACATGCCAATACCTCTTCCCTCCTAAATTGGCAGGTATGACTTATTCAAATTGGTCCATATGCAGTAACTCTTAAGGGTCTAAATGTAGAAATTTGATTATTAGACATAAAAGGATGTGCAGTTTGTTTTCCAAATTGACAATTCATGCATGATTGATCCTTGAAAAAAGTAAGTTTGAGTAAACCTACAACCAATCCATGCTTAAATAATCTAGACAAGGTATTCATATGAGCATAAAAGAAATTCCTATACCACAACCAAAGATCATCATAATATATCTTCAAGCATTCAATATTGTTAGACATCAAATATTTCAATTTAAGCAAATAAATGTTATTATATATATGACCAATAAAATTAACTTCATCTAAAAGCTTAATCAAATAATAAGAAGATAAAAACTAAACTTCATAACCATTATCACATGACTAGTTGACAATGATCAGATTATGCTTTAGTCTATCATCCAGTAGAACCTTCTCAATGGAATATGAGCCATAGACGCTAGTGTCGACTACTATTATCTTCCTTTTGTAGTTATCTCCTAATGACACAAATCCACCATCACTTAGTACCAACAAAGTGAATAATGAATAGTCTCATTCTCATATCATATGCCTCAAACATCCATTGTCCAATTACCATATGCCTTTACAAGTCCTAGAGTTAAGGCATACTTGCACTATAAATCAATACATCAACTTGAGAACCCAAATTGCTTTGGGTCCACCAATGGAGTGAATGATATGATCAAAATGTGCAAGGGGGTTCAAGCTACAAGTACATAAGTGAGCCAAGGAATCAAAGAAACTGAGGTGCTCTGTGTAGTTTTTCCCTTACAATTTTTAAATAAATATCCTACACCATCACAAATAGTCTTTGTGCATGACCAACAATATGCAGTCTCTCTAGGCATGGATGAATCATGACATTATTCAAATAATTAATTTTTGAATGTAAAATTGCATTTACAATTTTTAATTTTGCAAATATAACAATTTTTTTTCATCTAAGAGATCATTTTTCTTTTTGCAACTATCTACCTCATTCTATAGTTCTATATAGTGAAAATTTAAATTTGCATATTCTTATTTTAATTTACGTTATTCATTTTCTAAATTAGATAATACATCATTTCTAGCAATAAGAGTATCATGCATATCATCATATGACATCACTTGCCTCATCCGTATGATTATCAATAGCTATGAAACAAATGTTAGCATCTTCCTAATTAGATGGCTCAATTAATGTTTCATCACTCTCCAAATCTGCCAGTTTTCTTTCCCTTTTTTAAATGTAGACTTAGATCCTTATCTCACTTTTTCAAGGGGCATTCAAATTTGGAATCTCAATACTTATTACATTGAAAGATGTTGCGGTGTTCTTTTCACCTATCTATGATGCACCGACACTTCATATTAAAGGGTATGCAATATCTGGCACGTGTCGAACATCGTCACACACCACACGCATCACACATGTCGGAAACAATTGTCAAGTTTCTAAATTAAAAAATCAAACACGCGTGTTTGACACTCGTGACATAAAAACTTCATTAAAATTTTATTTAAAAAACTCAACAAAGTAGTGAAAATTTAAATTTTCATATTCCTTTTTTAATTTGCGTTATTTCTTCTTCTATCATCAATAAAACTTCTTCTTTCCCTTTTATTTAAAAAACTCATGTCATAAAAACTCTTAGAGATAGGATACAAAATGAGCATATACATGAAAAAGTTGAAGTAGCTCCAGTGGAAGATAAGATTAGATAGAGTCGTCTTAGATGATTTGGTCACATAAAACGGCAGCCTTCCGATGACCCGATTAGCAAAGTAGATGTATTAGATTTGGCTTATGCTAAGTAAGGTAGAAGTAAACTTAAAAAGACTTGGTTATAAAATATTAGAAATGACCTTTATTTTTTAGATTTAAATGAGAATTTAACTCTTAACATGACACAATGGAGAAACATGATTCATGCAACAGACCAACGTAGTGGGATAAAGGCTTGATCTTGTTGTTATTTCTTCTTCTAAATTAGAACAGACGTCATCTATAGTAATAAGAGTGTCATGCATATCATCATATGACATCACTTACCTCATTCGTATGATTATCAATAGCTATGAAATAGATGTCAGCATCTTCCTAATCAGATGACTCAATTAATGTTTCATCACTCTCCAAATCTGCCACAGTCACTTTTAAAGTCTTCTTGCCCTTTTTAAATGTAGACTAAGATCCTTATCTCACTTTATCATCAAATTTGGAATCTCAAGCCTTATTGCATTTGAAACATGTTGTGGTGTTCTTATCACCAATCTATTATACAACGACACTTCATATTAAGGGGTATGCAATGTCTGACACATGTCGGACATCATCACATGCTAACAAGATCAAACACCATATCGGAAACAACTATCAAGTGCCCAATTTAAAAAAAAAAAAATCAAACATGCATGTTCAACAATGGTGTCATAAAAACTTCATCAAAATTGTATTTAAAAAACCAAAAGTTCTCTACTTTTCATTTCTCTCTAGCACTTCTAGTGCAAATCTTCCATCCAAAGTTTTCCTTTCTCACGCGCTCGACACGTGTCAACATTTTACATTTTGTATATAATGCGATTTGCAATAAAAAATAATGAAAACTACTATAACTTCATAAGTTTATTCTATTTATTTTGTTTAATTTTATGCATAATTTTTACCTTTGAAAGTATAAAACGATAATGTCATGTCCAATGTGTGTTTATATCCTATATTTTCAATAATAGACATGTCCCGTGTCCAAGTCTGTGCATCCTCATCTCCTATAAAGTCTTTTTTTAAATTTATTTAAAACTATTAATGTGACTTTTTATCTTTTTCTCTATAGAAGTTTCTTTTAAACATCTTCCCAAATAAGCTATCTACAAAACCATCTTTCATCATCACTTGCTAAATGTGATGAGTCACTTTCACTCACATCACGACACAAGATTAGCATAGTCTTTGATTTCTTTTTTAGGTCTTCCTGTTCATCATTCTTTGAACTAGCTTTTTGCTTATGTGCCACGAGGGAATCATATAAAGGGTAAATAGTATAAGAATTTAAATCATTTGCTTTAGAAATAGCCATTACCTTAAGATCTCACTATTTTGACAAAAGAGCATAGGATATTGTTTACATATTCTCAATTTGAATGTACCTTCCCCAACTATTTTAGTAGAGCGTCCAAACATTTCTATGATAGTTTCTCCATGTTTCATGCAAAAAAGTTCATACCCTGCATTAAGATGTTAATGAATGTCTCACATACCTTGTTGCCTTTATATGTGATGACTAGCGTATCCTAAATTTTTTTCTATTCTCAAATTATAGATTTTCATGTAGTTATCAATATTAAGAGCATAATAACTACCATTAAGTAACCCTAATTCCAATTTAGTAGGGCGCCTTTACGGGTATTAGAAATTCCTTTCAATCCAAAGTAATTGTAGGAACTTTGTAGCCTTACAATATAAGGCTCCAAATACACATATCACATGATTTTAAATACGACATCTTGCAAGAATGGTCTTGTAGTGAAATGATCTTCACTAATTTTATCAAAAGTGAGATCAAAAAGCGTACTTTATAAAATATATATATAAAACAACTATACATGTGCAAATCTCAGAAGATCACTCTTGGTTGCAAAACTAATAATTGTCCAGCTACGGCTTTGATATCAATTGTTAATTACACATGGCCACGTGAGGGGAGAATTAGGCTAATTTCCACAGAATTTCAAACACTAATGTTACTGCAATACCACATGATGTGGAAGAAAATAATGATCACCACAAGTAATAAAAAAACGTGTAAGAAATTAAAAACCCCATCCAAACATGTAACAATTATAAGTGGAAGATCATCGCCTATGACTGGGTGCCCACAACACCTAGGATTTCCTACACAACCTCCACCAAATAAAAAATGTTACTCCTTCGATAAGCAAAGAAGACTTTAGACCAATCCTTTTTTTTGGAACAACCTCCCATTTCACAAGGAAAACCACTCACATACATTCTCAACCACAACATACAGGAGAAATCAAACAGAAATCAATAGATTACAAAAAAAAAAAAAAACAAGTTCTTAAATTTCAATGACATGAAGAAATCATACAAACCTTACATCAAACTTTGAAGAATTATGTCATCACCCGCAAACTTCTTAATCTCTTAAATCCTAAGGCAAAACTCACATGACAAATACTGCAAAGAGGAGTTGGTGGTTATTTTCTCAAAGAGGCTAGGGGTTAGAGATAATAAGCTAAATCTTTTTACCCAAAATTAAGTGTTATTATATATTTTTTGCACCTGGTGTTTCCACAAAACTAATTAAAATGCTTAGAATATTTATTTTGGCATAATTATTGGCAACAAACTTTCAAAAACATGAGATTTTCCGTTAACGTAATTCAAAACAATTTGAATTCATCATAAAAAATTTCCAGAAATTGACATTAGCTGAAGTCCACACATTTTTATAGGCTCTGCAAACCTTCGCGGAGATCTGTAATAATTATTTTCATAAAGCCAAATCTCTATATCTTTATGGAGTTCCATAAACCTATGACCAGTTAAGTATGGAATATAAATTATTAACTAATTATTTTTCTTAAGCATGTTAAGGCTCTTTTGTACCAAAAAACCATTTAATTTATTGTTGGTGAAGTCTTAAATATTATTTTAAAAATAATTAGACTCATAAAAAAAATTAAAATTATCTTCATATCTTCGTTATTTTTGTTTTGGTTTGCTCTTACGCAAAAAAGACTCAAAACTTATTTTCCTAGTCTATTTGGGATTGGCTTGTAATGTTCAAATCGTTCTGATGATGTAAATGACTCCCACATACACTAGATAGGAATCGTAAGTCTTGTTTCCTTAATGATATCTGTAATCATCAAAATCTAAATAAGAATTTTAGGGCTAATAGGGCTAACATTATGTTCGTATAAAAACCAACATCAAAAGCATGTTTTATATTTTGAAATGAACACACACAAAAAAAACTAAAAATCAATGCACGTGAATTACAATCACTTCTATTTACATTATTTTGTTCATCTTGAAAAGATTTGGCTCCAAGAAATTAATTATCTAATGTCAAGCAAATTAGGGTATAATATTATGCTCTAAAAGTTAGTTAATGAAGAAATCTAACATCCAATGGCAAAATAAACACATGAAATCCACTAACAATAATGGTCCCATATCCTAGATATAAGTCATATTAAGGAAAAAGATAAATAAATCCATCTAGCATGGAGCTAGATGTGAATTCATGAAGGGATGAAATGAGAGGAATTCAAGATACATGCATCAAGTTCATGAAACAATATCAAATTGGATACTTCGAATGGACAGATACCATTACTTCTGAAATTTTTTGTTTGTAAACATTTGACCCAATGCATTGAAAAACTTCATAAAACCCAACCTTTCCTATAGTTAATTTCTTAAAAGCTCCTAGGGGAAACTTTTCTGAATTTAAGTGCCCTATTCCTTAAAATCCAGTTTGCATTCAACGCATTTCATGTTCATTCTACAACTAGGGGTGTGTATTTTAACGATTTAGATGATTTGGCTTATAAATTAACTAAAACAATTGGCTTTGGTTATAATTCAAAAAATCAAACTAATCAAAATATTTTCAAACCAAATTGAACTTTAGTTTGGTCAATTAGAAATGTTTTCTGATGAACTATAATATAATTAACTTTGAAAATGAACCTATTTATCTTTAGCTTTAATGAGATGTATTGAGAAGAATATCAAGTAATTTTAATTAACATTTATAACTTTTGCATGTGGAATAAATAATAATCACATTGATTTTTATGTTACTTGTTTATTTGTATTGCTTTACTGATATAATATTTGAATAAATAATATAATTTGATATTTTATTTGATCAATGTTACAAAGAAAAAACAAACTACGAGCCAAAAAATAGAATAAACTGTACGAATTTTAATATTTACAATCAACTGCAATTAGAATAGGTTTTGGCTGGCAAAAAGAATAATTCATATGTATTGAAAAATTATTTTAAATTCTCAATTGCTTCCGCAAGATTTTAAGTAAATTGTTTGGATTAGTTTTAAAATCATTTTCTAAAAAAAACATCAGTATTTCTAAAAAAAACATCCCCTCTCAGTGCACCTCGAGCTAGTTCATTGAGGTCTCACAACCTCCTAGGACTTCCACCTTTGTAGTGACTAATCTATTTGTTAACTTAGGGATTATCACTAAAACATCACGTGAGCATGTTATTAATTAATCTATTATTTAATGGTCCTCCTATTAGCATGTGATTGTTTGCATAAACTTGATTGCCCCCTTGCATGCTGAAGTCATTGCTTAAGTTCATTGTGAGTTAATAAATTGTTAAGCTCTGTTCAAGCAACATTTAATTTCCATCTCAACAACACTTGTTTATATGGTTCTACATCACATGTAGTTAGGCAATCTATGTTGTATGAATTTGGGTGTTGGATGATAAATATATCACTAATTGCTAAATTAAGGGTAAAAATTTTAAATGTCAATATGAATGAATAGTGAAATAAGTATGATATCTAAAAAAGATTTATATTATAGTAACTTGGAGAGTAAGAATGTATTAAATAAGGTATAGTAATAAACATACAAGCTTAGTTGATAAAATTAGCATCAAATAATAAAAAAAGGAAATTGAGTGGCTTAAAAGAAAACATGGATACAAGTTTTTTAAAAGATTTCCTCAAAAGTAGTTTTGCATCTCACGTATCACTCAACACGAAGAATGTAACTAGAAATGAATATATAAGAGTGAGATTGGGAGTAACCATTTATCTAATGTATAATAGTGTAAAATAGACTTAAGAGCTTTTTTGAAGAACAAAACAAATGCAAATTAAACTTTTGGGGAAGTTAGAATACTACATCTAGTTCATTTTCAGAGTATTATGAATTCATCGAAATTAAGTGAATTCAGAATACACCAACTAGTGTAATGATGGAATCCCTCACGACATAGCACTTCCACCTCCAGCCCTCGCAACCTCAGCCCTCGAGCAAACTTTGCACCTCCACCCTTTATGCTAGCCACCGACAGGCCCCAACCTGACCTCCGCCCTAGCAAACCATCGCCCTAGTGCCAATAATGAGTTTTTTGTGTTTTTCAATTCCATCAAAACAAATGGTAAATTTCATTTTAGTTCATTTGGAATACATTCAACCAAACAACAACAACATCAAGCATTTATCCCACTATGTGGTTGGCTACATGAATCCTTTTTCTCAATTGTTCTATTAAAAGTTAAATTCTCAATTAAATCTAATAAAGAAAGGTCATTTCAAATATTTTCTAACCAATTCTTTCTAGGTCTACCTTTACATTTCTTAACATAAGTCAAATCTAATACATCTACTATCCTAATCGGGTCATCGAAAGGCCACCATTTTATGTGACCAAACCATATAAGGCAACTCTCTCTAATCTTATCTTTCATATGAGCTACTCAAATCATTTCATGTATATGCTCATTTTGTATATCATCTCTAAGAGTAAAGCCACTCATCCACTTGAGCACCCTCATCTTTGCAACACTTAACTTAATATTATGTTTCTCTTTTAATGTCTAACATTCTGAATAAAGAATTGCATGTCTAACCACCATCTTATAGAATTTTCCCTTATGTTTGAGGGGAACTTTTCTATCACATAACAAGCCCAATGCATTTCTCCACTTCAACCATCCATCTTGAAATATATTATTATACTAATAATATCTCCATCTATTTCACTATCACTCTGAATAATAACCTAGGATATTTAAAATGTGTACTCTTATTAATGACTTGATAACCCAAAGTTACAATCCCCCACTAGATTTATTATTACTAAAATTATACTCCATATACTCAGTTTTAAATCTACTAAAATGAAAGCCTTTAGACTCTAAGGTTTAGCTCCATAATTCAAGTTTATCTTCAACTCCCTCTCTAGTCTTATCATCAGCAAAAAGCATACACCAGGGTACAACCTCCTGCAAATGTATAGTGAGAACATTTGTGACTGAAGCAAAAAGATATGGGCTTAAAGCTGATCCTTGATGTAATCCAACTGAAATAGGAAAATACTTGGTCAAGCAACCTTGTGTTTGAACACAAGTAACAACTCCTGCATACATATTCTTAATGACATGAATATAAGCATTATTAACCCATTTCTTTTCTAGAACGCTCCATAACACTTCTCTTGGAACTTTATCATGTACTTTCTCTAAATCAATAAATTTCATATGCAGATCCTCCTTATTCTCTCTATACTTTTCCATTAAACCTCTTAATAAATGTATAGCTTCCATAGTAGACTTACCCGGCATGAATCCAAATTAATTTTGAAACATTAGTATCACGCCGCAACCTCTGCTCCATAACTCTCTCCCATAGTTTTAAAGTATGACACATTAATGTAATTCCTCTATAATACGCACAATTTTGTGCATCATCTTTATTCTTAAGAATATGAATCAACACACTCATTCTCCACTCATTTGATATCTTTTTAATTTTCAAAATAATATTAAAAATTTTAGTAAGCCAAGAAATTCTTTCATCTCCTAAGCATTCTATATTTTAAATCCTTAACTATTAATCTCCTTAGCCTTCTCTCCAACCCTTTTAGTTTATTGAATGCATAGAATATTTATCTTCATATGAATCATAATACTCATTAATTCCATTAATTTGTTTGTAAGAGAACTTATAATCTATGTTCATATCCTAATTTTAATTTCATATACTAACTTCTTTGCCCACATCAATCATAATTCTCATTAATTCCATTAATTTGTTTGTAAGAGAACTTATAATCTATGTTCATATCCTAATTTTAATTTCATATACTAACTTCTTTGCCCACATCTATCCCTGATGTGGGAACCCTTGCCTATTTAACATTACACTCGGGTGTCGGTACAGCGACCCTTGCACACTTCTCATTGTATTCAGGCCATATAGCGCGTCTCTTCTAGGAAACGCCCTAACATTAACACAATGTATTAAAAGATTCATGTCATGTTTATTCAACAAGTTTTACGAAGGTCGTTGACTACATAACGTAACCCTCCATTTTTCTCATCCAGGACTTGGAACCTGACAACCAAACGTCAAAACTAAATTCAAGATAAAAAGAATTTATTTTACTCAACATTTCTTTTACTTTATATTTGGAATACATCCAACCAAATAACCCCTTAGGTGCTTTTGAAAAACTCAAAAAAAGAGTTAGAATAAAAAACCAATAGGATGGGTAGATAAAATAAATAAATGAATAAATAGAACGAAAAAATACATAGAATAAAGAAGCATGGATAGAAGTTGCATAAAATAGGTTTACACTTCATTAAGCATTCAGCAAAAAGAACGTAAAATAATAAGAAAAAGCCAGCTCATATAATTAGGAATGTCGGCTCAAATACTTAGGAAAGCTGGCTCAAATAATTAGGATAGGGCCAATGATGATGGTGATGACCAATAAAGTGTCAATATAAATGTGAATATACATTATTGAACCCAAAAGAGTTTGAAAAAGGTTCAAAAGAGATTGAAAAAGAACTTCTGGGATCAAGTGATTTTTTCAAGGTGGTGCTTGCAAATTTCTCCTTTTCTTAAAACATCTCCTTTGTGGATTGAACATCATAGTAAGCTCACCCTAGTTATTAAATGTATGGAAATTGTAAATACCCCGCTTACCATATTGAATAAAGAATTTAAAAAGCATTTAGGGTTTTGAATTCAGGTCAATACTCTCTAATGAACAGAAATACCAAGGGGAAAGAAGATAGAGAAAGATATCATAGCAAACAAATGGTGTCAACGGCCAATATGATCTCATATGCTGGGATGAACACCTATTTAGAAGATGAAGAAGAAAATCATGAGATTCCCAAAATATTATTATATTATTATATTCAGTCAAAGCATATTACATAATGGCAACACTTTTCATTACTAGGAGAGAGAAGAAAATGCTTGAAATCAAATATGCATGGCAAATTTACAAGAACAAGACATACCTGCTAGGTGCTATATCAACGCAAGTCATTCTATTGTAAAAAATAAACATGATAACTAAAGCTTTCATACAGCTAATGGTGCTAATTAATCGAACATTCTCAAAGCATAAAATAAGCCCCATATTTCTACCCATTCAAGGCTCTCTTCATTAATGATAGGCTTAAGCACATGTACAATATTCTGGCACTTATATTTCCACTAAGGTGCTTAAAACGAGATGCCAAACATCATCAAGTTTTCTAGCAAACAATGCTAAGCTGTGCTTAAAGTACTCTGGTATCTCTCATATCTTCTTCATCCTAAAACCATTCCCAACTCTGATTAAGGAAATCAAGAAAAAGTGCAGGGGCAGTGCTGCTTACAGGAACGTGGCATTTGAAGGGTGAAAAACGAAATGAAAATAAGTAACATCCATTGAACAGAAACTAAGAACTTTTGACTTATATTAAACATTAAAATTATTAGAATTATTCAAAGATAAAAAAATACACTAAATGTTTCAAAGAGCACCACTAAAATTGCATTTCAAACCTCCATATCAATGTCAGCATGCAAAAATTAAAAGAAAATTATTTTTACCAGTATCTGGTATCCAGATTCCAATAAAAAAATCAACAAATTGTTTCAATATATATATATATATATATATATATATATATATATATATATATATATATATATATATATATATATATATATATATATATATATATATATATATATATATATATATATATATATATATATATAAGTATATTACCAACATAAAATCAATCAATTACCCTCTCTAAGCAGCAAGTTCCGCACATCAAGAAAAGAAGAGACCTACTTCTAATGGAATGAAAATAAGATCCTGAAGAAGATAAATTCTCGTCAAATAAGAACAGTAGGGAAAATACTACAAAAGTTAGTCGTGATTGCGTGATTGCTTGCACACTAAAACAAAAGACAAAAAGTTAAGAAACAGGACATGTAAAAAAATGTTAAAGAGAAGCATAGAATAAACTATAAAGTAAATTGGTGCAGACCTTACCAGTTAAGTGATTATTGAGCATCTTCAATCTTGACATTATCAAGCTCCAAAGACACTGCATTTGCAAGCTCTTTAATATGTAGATGGCCCCCAGTTTGATTTAATTTCCCCTTGCCAAGACGCATAGCCCCATTGTATCCTCCACTAGGCATCCTCATATAACCACTAGGCCCTGAATTTACATATCCAGGGTAGAAAGTAGCATCACGATAAGGAACTGAAATATGTCTTACAGTCATCAAGGCATGCTCATTCCATGTAAACATTGGACTTGAATATGGGGCACCATAACCAATAGCACTATAGCCTTCATATGTATATCCTCCTTCATAGCCAACTGGTCCGAATCCATAACAAGGAACATGTTGTGATTCATAACCATAATAATACCCATATTCAGGACCATAAGGTGGATAACCCCAAGGAAGATAATTAACATAAGAATTTAGCCTATCCCAACCTGGGCTAGAATTATTATTCATCTTGTTATGGCTACTGCCAGAAGTGTGCTGAGTATCCTTGGGAACTGCTATTTTAACCTCAACAACTTTTTTATTCAGCTCATGAAACCTCTTCTGCATTGTTTTCTGTACTGCCTCTTCTGAATCAAAGGTTATAAAGCCAAAGCCTCTTGGCCGATGTGTTTCACTATCATTCATAATAACCACATCATTCACAGAACCAAATTTCTCAAAGTAATTCCTAAACTCATCTTCAGTAACATTAGATGGCAATCCTCCAACAAAAATCTTTTTGGAGGTAATATTATGATGGTCATTATTAGTTTTGTTAGTACTTTGAACAGAACTTTGGTGACAAGCGTATTGATAATGCCTCCGCTCTTCTGATCTTGATCTAGCTCTCTTGACTTCTAGCTGATAAACAGTAGTCAGAAACAGGAAACAAAAACATCAAGAAAAAAATCAATGAATGGAAGCATAAAGCGAGTAAAAATTAAAGAAACATCTGGATGGTTTTCTTTAATAAAACCCACAAATTTAAGCAGGAAGTGAATTGACAGGAATCTGGATAAGTAAATTTACATAATAACTAAACTAACCTTAAATTTATGAAGCATAAGAATTAAATCACTCGCAAGTCTTGGGATCTTATAAAATGAGAACATATTACTGTTAAATGATTTTTTTTTTTCCTTTCATTGCTCTTTCTAGTTATCAATCAAAAACAAAGAAATTTATTCCTTCTTATTTCCATAAAACTCCCAATCAAGAGGAACGTTTCTTCATTTCTTTTCTCTTCTTTCCTTCCCTCAACTCTCAAGTCCTAATCAAAGTGTTGGACTCAGCTTCATTGGTTTCAGAATAAAACAGTTCCAAATTCTCATTACTCGCAGTCAAAGCTTCTTATGCGGGGCCTAATTTAAAATGCATGGATAAAACTAGAAGTCCCTGAAACCAGCTCAAACAGGCCACAATGAGGACAAAACAAACGAGAGTAATTCCTATATTCTTTTAGGAAGATAAGATCCTCATTTAACCGGAATAATCACAGGAATAATAACTTCCAAGTCTTTATTAAAATAGCTCAAATCTGTCCAAAATTGGCCAAATTGTTCACATTAGCGTATACTTCTTAATCAATCTAAACATAGAAGAACATCATGAAAAAAAAAATCAAATAACTAAGAACATTTCCAAATTATTCATGAAACGAGAGAGTGAATGCAGTAACTAAGCTATTCCTGACGTGAAAAATCAAACTATTCACATTCTCGTGTGTATATTTTATTTTCTCTCTATCCAAATCATTTCATTTCTTCCCTCAACAACCATTCAGAAAAGTAAAATTCCTCCTCTAATCCCAAAAACCATGGGAATTCCAATTAAGACAATACTCTTCCCCCCCCAAAAATTAGTCAAAAATGATTTGCATTCACGTGTTCCTCAGAAGGTCATACCCATAATCAAATGTTGCATGGTTAAAAAGCAAAAAATTACTCTACTAAAAAAGGGCAAAACCAAAAACAACTTGCCTCTCTAAAAACTCCGAGAAATAAGATAGCTAACATACGGTTACCAAGTAAGAAGATACCCTTCAAAAGAATGTTTAAATACCGAGTTGTTTTTTTTTCTAAATCCTCCAAGAAACAAGAAAGTAAGTGAAAAGAACTAACCAATTTATCCCTAATAAGATGCTGCCCCTCCTCATTGATGGCCCTTTCCGCAGCTTCCGCATCGACGAATTCAACAAAACCGTAGCCCTTCACATTTCCCGTCGCTCTCTCTTTCACCACCACGACCTCCTTAACATCCCCATACCTCTCAAAATACTCTTTCAGCGCGTCATCCTCCAACTCTTTAGTGATTCCTCCAACAAAAATCTTGGCAGGCACCGCCATTGAAGAACGTGAAGACGAGGACGGCGAGGGATCCATCCTTTTCCCGAAACCCTAATGCTGCTCACTGAGGAAACGATTAGGCGGGAACGGATACTGCGTGGAAAAAAAGAGTGAGAAACCGCCGAGGGTTTTGCGCGTGTTATCGAACAACTGAACAAGAAAGTCGGAGGGTTTTTCTCCTGCGGAAGCGGAAATGGACGGCGGCAGATCTAACGGTAGAAATAGGCTTGTAAGGTCCGGATATCTCGGCATGTTCGACTCCGTTTGACCGTTTATTTTTTATTTTTTATTATATATATATTAAATGTTAAAAAGATTTATGTATGTTTAAAAAAATTAAAAATAGGCAAAGTCGTTCGTTAAACGGGCTACTTACTAGTTTAGTCAGCATTCAAAAAAATTTAAAAATAAATTTAATAAAAAAATAAAAGTTACTATAGCAAGTTGACCATTTAACAGACGACTTGCTGCAGTATACTATTATTTTTATATTTAATTATTTCAAAAAAATTTTAATTTTTAATTCTCACTAATAAGGACAAATAAAATATTAGTTTTTTATTTAATTTTTTTTTTGGACGTGAAATGAGTGGCGAATAAAATGCGTAAACTTATGTTACTATAACATATTTTTATTTGTCCATATTAGATAGACATTTAAAATTCTCCAAAAAGTCGCGCGTTAAACGGCAAAAATTTATTTACTTCAAATTTATATTTCTAATGCGGATAATTCTAAAAAAATATATATTAAATAAAAAACAAATATTTGTTTAAAGAGAAAAGGAGAAAAGACTATTGGCCATGTATGCAGTTCATCATAGAATATTTATGAGTTTTGCTTCTTTTTTTTTTTAGATAACATGCTCAAGCACGGAATAATATATTAAATGTCTCTCTATTTTTTTAGACGTGCTAAGATGAGCGGTGGATAAAATGCGCAAACTTGTGTTAATATAACATATTTTTATTTGTCTGTATTAGTGAGAAATTAAAATTTAAAAAATTTCTGAAATAATTTAATATAAAAATAATGTTATATTGTAGCAAGTTGCCCGATACTAGAGTTTTTTTTTTTTTTTTTTTGATGCTAACTGGATGCTAACAAGACTAGTAAGTCGTCCGTTTAACTGACGACTTTGCCTATTTTTTTAAAAAAATTTAAGCATGCTTAAGCTCTTAATATAATTTATAATCATGCTTAGTCTTTAAATTTTCCCTTTTTGTTGAGTGGATCTTTGTCGAGCTTATAGAGATGTAAATGGAGGTTTATGGCATTTCTATAAGGATTGTATCTCCATAGAACCTAAAAGGTAAACATATCCACTGAGCATAAATTAGCACTAACATTAGATTCATATCATTAGCTCAAAACTATGAAATTATCCAAACATGAAATGTAAAAAAAGCAAATTAGATTTCATTACTTGCATAAAAGAAAAAGTATAGGAGTTAAAATTATTTTAGATGTCACATGAATAGTACAAATGTACTTTCCATACTCTTTTTTCCTCCAAATTTTTTATTGCTTATAAAGAAAGAGACTAATGATTCTCAAATGTTGTATCGTTCTCTTTTCTTGCCTCCCTTAGACTTTCTTTTAAGGGCTCTAAAGTCTAGAGTGAACTAGACATAAATCATGACAGAACCCTCAATTAAAATGAATTGAAAAACTATTTATACTTGTATGAAAACGGAATTAGGCGTCATGATGCTTAACATGGTGGCACCGCAATATTATAGAATGAACTAGCATCTCAACATTTCTGGGCTTAGTACTCCACCGCTATGTTGGGCTGATTCGGAACATCTAAAGGATAAATCGGTGCATCACTTGGCTAATTTGATGCGACTTCATCTTTTGTCAATCACTTTGCAATGGCGCTCCAGAAGGTGAGCGATGTGGCACTTGAATGTGCAGTTTGGTGTGAAATGTTATGAAGCTCAATGCTCAGGTGCTCAAATTTTTTAGACTCGAGTACTGCGGTGCTTATTTCTAGTAGATGGATGTCATTTGTGCCTTTTTAAATAGGTTTATTGATTAACAAATTTTATTTAGGCAACTCCTTGCTTTTGATAGCCTTGATTATCTTGATCACATATTTAAATTGATGAAAGCTTTATATGGTTTATCATGAGTTCTCATCCATAATGTTAAATAAGTTGCAAATTAGTATGGAGGGAGAGCTCAATTATTTCTTGGGACTCCAAGTAATAGGAAAATGGCACATTCATTTATTAAATCAAGTACATAAACGATTTGATTGAAAGGCTTGGCTTGAAGAGATTAAAGATATGTAAGACCACCATGAGCCCCTAAAAAAATTGGATCTTGATGTTCCAAGTAAATCAGTTGATCAAAGACTTCATAAAAGTATGATGATTCACTATTATACCTTGCTACAAGTAAACCTAACATTGTGTTTGATGTATCTTTCTGCTCATTTTCAAGCTTAAACAAAGGAGTCACATCTAATTATAGTCAAGTTCATATTTTGTTATTTAATTAATACATTTTGATTAGGTTTGTTGTATACTATATCATGTAATTTCTTCAAAAAAAAAAAAAAAAACTTAGTCGCATACTCTAATGTAAATTATACTACTACAAAGTTGATATAAAGATAGACCTGTCAATTTCGGGTTCGACCAGGTCGGATTCGGGTCGAACCCGAAACTGACCCGACACTATTCGGGTTCGGGTCGACCCGACTCGTTTTTTCAAACGGGTCGATTTTCTGGACCCGAATCCGACCCGCTTCGAGTTTGGGTCAACCTGACCCGACCCGCGTACGCCGGAAGCCGGAAGCTGAAGTGACGCGGAATCGCTGGACGCGGACGTCAGAAGCGGCGCATAATCGCTGGACGTTAATTAAAGTAATAATTAAAATATTAAGAAATTAAATTAGAGTACATTCTAGTGGAGTCTATTAGTATTTATGCCATTACCTTAACTAAGAATCCAATTTAGCACACGCAAACAATTCATTTGAGATTATGTTTGTAAAGGTGATGTTGATGTAGAATTTGTCGATAGCTGATATTTTTACAAAATCATTACCTACAACATAATTTGTGTTTTAAGATGTATGATTGGAATATGTATTGTAATTTATGTACTTTAAAACTGCTTTAAAAAGCAATAAGAAAGTCATCCCAAACAAAGTCTAAATATTTAAAATTATCAAACAAGTTTTAGAATTTTGAATCTACAACGTCCTAATACAACCAAAGAGAACCTTCAAACTCATGCAATTAATTTGGGCATCGAATATTTGGCTCACGTTGATCCTCTTATTTCAATTAATTATTCTGTGCAGACACCGAACTGTGCCCAGAGTCAAATGAGAGCGTGTCACGTAACTTTTTTGTTGTGTATCGAGTAACGTGACGCGCTCTTATTCGTCTCTGAACCATCCGGTGACCGCACAAAATAATTTCTCCTTATTTTCGCAATATCACGTCGAAAAATAATTATAAGACACTAAAATGGAACCTAAACCCTTAAAACTTGAAAATTTAAAGAAAAAAATGTGAAGCATAGAGCAACAAAACATGAACACACCACTTGATCCTTAATCAACAATAACCATCAATCATCTCAATCCTTAACAAACCTCCCATGTGGCATATCAGCTATTCTCACCCTCCCCCAGGGGTAATTCCGTCATATAGAACATTTAGACCTAGACGATTTGGACTGCTCATATAAAAAAAGTTAGTGGAAAAGGGAAGTTTACATACATACCATCATATACTATTTAATTTACATATTTAACATCTAAAACTTTAATATTACATTTATACCACTCATAGTTCAATTTCATATCAAATGTGAATGGTAGAAATGAAATATATGAGTGGTAGGAAGAAAATATGAGTGATATATTTGATATTAAAATAATATAGGATGGTATGTATGTAATATTAAAGTTTTAAGTGTTAGATATGTAAATAGGATGGTATAAAGTGGTATGTATGTAAATTTCCCTAAAAAGTATAACTGATGCATAGATTTAAAAGAAAGATCAAAATAATGGGATTTATTGTCAAAATTTATTAGAATTAAAATATTTAAATTTATATTAAAATGTTTATT
The DNA here is from genome assembly GCA_016618105.1 of Dendrobium huoshanense. Classification (NCBI taxonomy): domain Eukaryota; kingdom Viridiplantae; phylum Streptophyta; class Magnoliopsida; order Asparagales; family Orchidaceae; genus Dendrobium; species Dendrobium huoshanense. The sequence continues at coordinate 2,713,694 of CM028355.1, forward strand.
CTAATATTATAATATAAAAAAAATTAATAATTTTTTATTAACCAGAATTTAATATTATAATTTTAAAATTATTAAATATTTAGGAAAATTTTAATATAAAGTTTAAAAAGATTATAAACATTTTAAAAGATTATATCTAAAACATTTTTTTAATATAATTTTTTAATAAAAAATTTAAACATATTAATTATATTAAAAGTTATTAAATATTAATATTTTTATCTTAAATAATTGATAATCTAAATATAATATTTAATATAAGTATAAAATTTAAAAAGTATTTTATATAAAGTAAAAAACGGATCGCATTTCAATGCTCCAATTTTGCTCCTTTTAAATTTTTTTTTAAACATGATTCATCTGCATATTTATGCATTAAACATATTCCTTTTATAATTTGGCCCGCTCGATATCGAGCGGTACCGAGCTCGGTATCGAGCGCGGTACATTTTTTAAGTGACATGACATGTTTTTATTATTCTCTGACGCTCCGAACTCCACACAGAATAAAAATTCCTTGTTTCATGAGAAATTATTCCGTGCGGACATCCCTACTCCAATAAAATCGTAATACATAGATCTATACATAGTACGTACAATTGTATACACACGATGAAATATTATGTGCCTACATCGGACAATAGAACCGTCCGATTTGTCTCTGTGAACTGTAAACTGCGTTTTTAATATTCATAGGGACAAAACCGGACGGTTCTTCATGTCTGTTATCCGCACAAAATATTCTCTCCTATACACACTGTGTATATGCACACACTGTACACAAACTGTATGTACACTAGTTTCCTTACTAAATTTAAAGTTTTATCAAATTCAATTTAGATTGCAATATGGAAGAAGATGAACCTCAACTTCCTCCTCCGGAAAGTCATATTACCGTTATATTCTTTCACCCTCTTCTGCATCGTCCTCCCCATGACAATCTTTGTCCCTGAAGCTGAGCTCCCTACCTGGTTAATCTGTTATGTTCCAGCAATTATGTCCTTCCTCAACATCCTCCCATCTCCAAGAAGGTCCCTGTTTTCATCGTCCCCTACCTCTTGTTTGAGAATCCGGCGATCCAAGAAATCCGGCCGCTCTTCCGACGGCGATCCAAACCACCGACATGACTTGCGCTCGATGAAAAAAGCAGAAACAGATCTGCTGAGGAAAGAACCGACGAAGAAGAAGCAGAATCGGATATATCGCAAGGAGCTCCTGCTCGCCTTTCTCCTCTTGACCGGCGCCGCCCGCAGCTTGCTCGCTTCTCAAGGGATGCACTTCTACTTCTTGCTCTTTCAAGGTGTCGCCTTTTTGGTCGTTGGTCTCGACCTGATCGGAGAACAGATTGAATAAAATGTAGCTGTGGACAGAACTATTCTCAGCTCTGTAAGATGCTTTGTATTCTTTCAAGCATTCATTCTTCTTGTAATGAACAGCTTGTTGTTCTGTATCGGTAGGTAGGTTTGTCAATCTCTGAGGGAATTCAGAGATTCCAATAACAATACGGGAAAGGAGAATTTATTTTGTGAGGGGACACGGATATAGGAGGTGAAATAGAGCGCGTCACATAGCTCGGTACACAGCGGATACATAGCTACGGTACATAGTAAAATAATAGATACACAACAAAGAGGTGGCATGATGTGCTCTAATTTGTCTACAAATGATGTCCTGTGTCCACACAGAATAATTAACCAGGGGAAGGAAACTCTTTCTTACTTTAGAAATTTAATATATGTAATTTCTAAAGAGAGATAAACTTAGGCAAATTTTTAGAGAGGAGTATGTCAATAATGACAATTAGCAAAAGGAACAGATTTAGTTAAAAATTTAAGAAGGAACAAATACGTCGAATAATTCAGCGCATTTTAAAATGCGTGAAAAAGTTAGTAATACGCCATACAAATCAGCGAATTCATTAGAGAGAGAAAAATGATAGGAGAGAGGGAGATAGAGTGGGCGGGGAGAGAGTGTGGGAGGGAAGAAAGAGAGTGGAATGCTAGTAGAGTTTTATTAAATATTTAGTTATTAATTTAATTATTATATAAATAATAATTAAATATTTAAAAATAGTTAAATATTTAATAATGAATTAAAATATATTTTAATTAATATTTAATATTGAATAAATATTTTAAATAAATATTTAATATAAAACTAAAAAATATTTATATTTTTTCTTTAAATATAATATTATTATTTATACTCCAAAATTATTTTTTTAAGAAAAAAATTATAAAAATTGAAAATTATTTTCCTTTTTAAAATCTAATTTATTAAAAGATAAATAATGAAAAATATTAAATTTGTTAAAAGATAAATAATTAATTAAATAACTTTAAATTCTTATAAATATTATATTTAAACATAAAAAGCAATAGTCCTAAACATATCATTCATAGAGCTTCCATGGTATGCGAATTATTGCCACAACTTAATATTAAATCAGGCTTCGTTTGGAACGGCTTTCTTAATGCATTCTAAAGTAGATTTTTAGTATAAAATTTTCTAGTTTAAGAAATTTTTGTAATTAAAAGTTGCTTTAGAAAGCATTTAGAAAGCTATCCCAAACAAAGAAGACTGAGATGTGTGATTATAATGTTTGTCATTCATAATTATATAGGTAAAAGTATGAGAGCTTCAAATACTGGAGATTCTCCAAACTCCACCCATTTATTGAGTAGTTTATGCATTCATGCTAAGGACATTCTTGAAGGTTCATTAATGAACAATAAAGCTCATTAGTATTTGAAAATTCATTACCTATCTGAATATCAATTGAACATTCTTTATGATTTTGTACAGTTAACAGCAAGGCTATCATATGCATAATCTGCATCCCATTCTTGTGCTAACTAGTGACTAGAATCTTTATTTGACAACATTATGAGAATAGCTTCAATAATAACAAAAGCATATTGGCATTGTTAGCATAAGCAATATTACTAGGTTGTGTTGCAATGTTGACCAAATCATCCTATTGCATTTGGATTGGATTCATTTATATGTATATAACTAATAAGGATGTCAATATTTGGCATGACTTGAAAATTTAACTCGAACCCGACCCGAAAATTCCGGGTTAGGGTCAACTCGGACCCGAAACGGGCTGGGTTCGGGTTCAGCAAATAGATCCATTTCAAAAATTGGGTCAGATTCGAATTGACCCAATAACCTAAAACTGACATGTTTTGATTCAAAAACCCGAAATTGACTCATTTGACCCGAAAATCAAATATTGACCTATTTTTTGACCTGAAAACTAACACTTTTTTGTCTGTCCCGGGGAATTCAGGTCATGTCGGGTTGACCCAGATCCAAAGCGCATCGGGTTCAGGTTCGAAAAATCAACCTATTTGTCAAAATGGGTCCGGTTCGTGTTGACCCGAATAATGCTGGGTCAATTTCGGATTGACACGAACCCTACCCGTGACCCAAAATTGAAACCTCTAACTAATACTTGTTACATAGCATCCACTTAGGCTTCGTTTGTGACTGTTTTCTTACTACTTAAAACAATTTTTTAGTACAAAAGTTAAATCTTTTATACTAAAAAACTGTTTTAAGAAGTAATAAAAAGGCTGACCGAAATAAAGCTTTAGACAATCATGAATTTTGTACACTATAAAAAATATACACTATAAAATTATAAATAATTGCAACAAAAATCATATGAGCATTACAAATAACATATTACAAAATTTGAGGGAGATTACTTTGAACCATTAATATTTTGAAAATCTCTCTATGCTCATTAAATTTTCTACATAGTATTTTGAGCATGAGCAAATTATTCAAAATAAAATAATATAACTGAATAATGAAAAATAATCTCAAATTTTCTAGGTAATGATAAGATCTACAAAATGCGACTTGACGAAAAGATTTCAGCTTGCTTGGCAAAGTTGCTTTTGAGAAAGTAACTCGGGGAGGGTTTCTACATTTCGGTATTTCGGAAGAGCACAACTTGATCTCCTAAAAAAGAAAGAAATTTATACAAGTAAACATAATAGATCACAAAAAATGCACTCATCAATTATTAAGATTTCATTCGGGATGATTTTCTTATTGTTTCTTAAAGCAATAATAAAGCCGTCCCAATCAAAACCTGAAAGTGACATCTTTATTATCATCAATTGAGGTTTTGTTTGGGACAATTTTATTACTGCTTCTTAACACAGCTTTCTAGTAAAAAAATAATAATTTTTGTATTAAAAAGTTACTTCAAGAAGCAATAAAATAACCATCCCAAACGAAGCCCGAAATTGGAACAAAAAAATCAACACTATAGCCAACAAGAATACACAATTTTAATCTTATTTGAAAAAAAAAAAATGAATTCATTGATGGGAAAACAAGTTTACACAGAAATGTCTCCAATATCAGGAACATAGTAGATAAATTATAGAAGCAACATAAATTCAAAACGAATACATTCAACTGTACTATCTATCTTGATGAGAAAAATGAAACGCTTACCTGTTGGAAGTTCACCCACAAGATTTTTCCTTTTTTTTGTTTTGGATTGTTTCAGTTTGTAGGAGGAGCTCTGTAATACGCAGGAACAGTTGCAGGAAAGAACATCTGCCTAAACCCCTCTGCTTTTATGATAGGGAGAATGATTTCGCATGCGCTCTAGAAAGGATAAAATAGTTGATCTTTAGTGGAAAAATGTGAAATAAAAATGAAGCAATATAGGCTCCAAATTCATAGCTAAGCAATGTAGTAATAGCAATAATCGTGATAGTATCGGTTAGGCCGGACCGTCCTGGGCCGGTTGAACCGGTCCCTAGTGGACCGGTTTACAACTACAGTTGACGGTCCAAGCTGTTGGGCGGAACCAGGGAAAGGAGAGAGAGGGGGCTGGCTTCTACTATGGGGCTCACATGCTAATTAAACTTGCTTTGGATAGAAAGTTTTGAATTAAGAGGTTGTTTAAGAAATTTGTAATTTTCCTGTCTTTAATTAGTTTCTTTTGGGAGGATTAGGGTTTCATCGTGAATTTGAATTAGAAATTTGTGATCTCTTGTGTGCTTGGGCTCTAGTCTCTCAGCTAGAGATTTGGAGAGTCGTTTATTCCTCTCGAATTGAAGAGACATGTATCACTTGTTGTTTTTCTTACTGATAGAAAACACGTACCCAAAAGCGGAAAAATTGTTTCTTTCGGAAGAATGATTCCTTCATTGTTCTCTAAGATTTTTACAGTTTTCTCAAGGTTGCTGCTATCAAGTTGTTGTTTTCTTCCGAAAACAGCCATTTGTCTACTTTTGAGCACGTGTTTTCTATCAGTATCATAGTAACATTCATACATGGTTTGCAATGGAATTCTAAATCATGGAGTATACGTAACTGAGGAAGATGCAAAACAAAATTTAAAATCTAAAACATTTACAACATCTGAGTGAATACTGAAAAATGGAAACAAGATGGGTAAGGATATTCTAACAAAAATTTTGATATTGCTCGGAGATTAGTGTAATATAAATTTTGAAGTACCCGCATACTATAATCATCTCCATACGGCCTTTGATCATTCTCTTCTCAGAATAAACAAGCCCGAAGTTTAGTTATCAGTATTGCATCTTATACCAAAAAGCTTCATAACTTTTGCCCTTTTGAAAAATATAGTCACTAAGCTTTGAACATTTCCCAAGTATGATTATAGTTAAGCAGCCATTCTTTTGACTTTTTCTCACAATATGAATAACCGACAAACTCCTTTAAGATTAAACCTAGTTCTTTCCTTTTTTTTGTTGGCAGAATTGTCAACTCCAAATTAACTTGAAACCCAAAAAAGTTGAAGGAATATCTATCATTAGCCTTATCCCAATTATTGAAGATCAATTTTATAAATTCTCATTTCCTAATCATTTTTAAGATCAGTTTTATAAATTCTCATTTTCTAATCATTTTTACTGAGCGTTGAATAAGGTGTTAAACCTATAGCTGCTACTAAACCTGGTAAAATATCCGTTGAAATTACTCCTTCCTTGATTTACCAACCTATAAAATTTTCTAAACTTCATGGACTCTATCCTCCCAACTTTCTTCATGGAAGCTAGAGTCCAACTGCAACCACTACATCATTGATACTAAGAAGAAGATCAGAGTGTTGTCATTTACCCCATATGGACTACTATTCTTTAAAGGGGCTATTCGACTTTACAGTTTACCTACTTTCATTTTGTTAAACTTTAGATTCCCTACATGGTATTGGTAGAATGAAATCAAATGACCACATTTTTTAAGTTTCTTTTGATTTGCTTCCTCTTTATGATTTAGCCAGACAGCTTATAGTTATTACTGTAGTTCCAAAGCATGCATATAGCGATTATCTTGCATTTGCATGACAAGAAATTACATGAGTCCAATGGTGGTTCTAAAATGAAAAATAAGTAGCTACAAAACATTCCGCCTTTTAACATCAGTAATGATCTCACTTTCAATGCTGCAAATCTATTATCAGATCAAGACACTTTCAATTCTCTAGTACTTGCTATTTGCATTTGCTGGTGAGGTTTGTGAATCTTATTATACGTCTTTGGTTCCATCACCCAGTGGGCAGTAGAACTGCCCCTTATAAAACGTAAATATGGCAGCATAAGTACTAGCCGCATCAATGGTTGATTAAATTCTAACCAGCTGGTTGTAAATATGGGAATAGTCACTCAAAACCTAGTGGGCAAAAGGGAACATAACCAACTCAGCTTCGACCATCCACTTGACTCACCCAAATCACTGCCCTGTTGGGTCTCAAACAAACACGACCTTCTAAGTCCACTAAATGACACAATCAATTATGTTCCTAAAGGAAATAATTAGTGGTTTGCAAGCAAGCAAAATGGGTTATCGCTGCAAATGAATATAACCAACACTTCACAGAGAGAGAGAGAGAGAGAGAGAGAGAGAGAGAGAGAGACGGTGCAGATATCCTGGGCTGTTATAGTTAATATTGGAAAATGGCACTTGATTTGCATAATTAATGTGGTTTACGCCTACTCTTACTGGTTTCCATGATGTAATTGACATAAAAAGAGCAAAAGATAGCAATCCAGACTGCAATCACTGTTTTCAATATATCATGCCTCTCTGGAGAATCATCTTTAAAGAAAGAATGTCGGAATAATGTTATCGAACTGATCCACTACATGTCTAATTCTACAGGTTTTATCATAAAGCTGGTTCACTACCTGATTAATCATGCTAGTAATAACGGTAAAATGTTTAAATATGCATATGCATTAGCTAAAAACAAGAAAAATTGAGATTTGAATGTAACGGAATCAAGGAAATGCTATCAATTCAGACGAACTTCTGGGAATACCATTCTTATTGAAAAATAAATGAAAGAAACACTAAGCATATGCTGACTATTAATTTATGAAAAGGATCCATGACAACTTAGGCTATTTCACAAAATTGAGGAGAGAAACAGTCAAGATCAACTTACAGCAATCAACCTAGCTCCAATCCACACTCTCTTTGGCGAAGGAAATGGAAACAAGAGCCGGCCAACCCCAAATATAGCAACAGCAAAGAAGTGGACAACTAGGCTCAGTGGACGTGGGTTCAAACCAGAGAGTAAGGCTACAGGTCCGGTGGAGCAAGTGCCTCCAAGGCTTAGATAATCAAAACATGCTTGTCGCATTTCATTTCTAGCCTGATCAGGTGAACTACTGAAAACCTTGTACAGCGCACCAGCCAAAGTGTTTATTGTAGAAGCAACGGGCTACAAAAAAGCAGCAAGTCATGCAAGTGATTAAGTCAAGCAACATTTCAAGCCTAAGGTTTCGTTTGGGGCGACTTTCTTACTTTTTCTTAAAGCAGCTTTTTAATAAATTTTTTTTAACTAGAAAGCAGCTTTAAGAAGCAATAAAAAGCCGTCTCAAATAAAGCCTAAAAATATGATGCTCAAAATAAATTGCACAATTAAGAGCGATGGAGTTCTACTAGTTTGTTGAAAAAAAAATCCATTCATGCTAGATAAGCCCTAGAAAAGCCATGAAAAGTTTAGAGACCAACCTTACGCAAGGTATAGAAGGATTCCAAATATTTACACAGAGAAGATGCATCATGGAGATCACGCAGTGGCTTAAGTAGATTGTGTAGCACCACAATATCTGACAATGCCACAGTCATTCCCCCACCTGTTAGTGGATGTCGCATGTTGAATGCATCACCCATCAGAAGTGCTCCAGGTGTAGGAAGAGGAGCAGCTGGCATACTCCTATTTGGCATGGTTCTAATTTTTCCTTTGTCAACAGCCTCAATGAAGACATCATGGAGCTGACTCGGTATCTGAAGCAGTCAAGTGATTCTGTTATGGTAAAACTGAATGCAAGAAGAATTGGATATAAAACTACTTTGAAGTTTTTGGAGTGGAGCAACAAAACTAATACCACAATATCATTAAAAACCCATAATGATATCAGAACAAACCTGGGGTACTACCACGGTCTTCAGATAATTTGCCATTTCCCCATTTACTAAGGAAGGCACTTTCCTTCCAGGTACATCAACTAAGCAACGAACTTCTGTGCTGCTTATGGGATAAAAAAGAATGGGGGAAGGATCTGCTAAGACGACATGCCCATGATTTGAAAATGGAAGTTTGCAATTCTCGAGGATCAAGCCCACAAAAGAAGATGGAATATCCACCTAAAAAATAAAGTTATAATCTAACAAAGGTATTGTCAAAATAAACCAAATACAACTTGATCAAAAAGTTGATGGAAATTTTCCCCTGCTGATAAACAATAGGGCTATCATGGAAGGAAAATCATGTGAAAACAAATAAACAAAGATGCCACTAATAATTTCACCTTTGGATAGCAGAGAGCGCGCCTGAGGTTTGAAAAGCAACCATCACATACAATGGTCAGTGGAGCTAAAGCTTTCATCTCATTACCAGCTTTACTTTTGTATATCACTCCCTTGACGATCCCATTTTCTTCAAGCAAGGATGTGACAGTTCCCTCCTCCATCCGAACACTAAAGAAAGTATTGCATATGTTATTTATTCAACCAAACCATAAACAGTAAGAGGATCCTGGAAAAAAGCTCTGCTCATTGGTAGCCACAAAGAACCAGATCATAAATTGCTCAAGCTATACTTGAGTTATAATTTCCAAACAACTACCCCAAAATCCTGTGTATTTAAAAACTAACACACTCCTGACTCACCATTCATCAAATTCCCACTCAAATATTAAAATTAACAACAAAAATATCAACCAATATTTTTCATTTTCGTCAAATAACTAACAGTTTGACCATGACAAGAGCAAATAAATGATTTTTATTAGAAAATTTTTCGGATTGTGACTTTGGGCGATCAAGATATTAATAAGAGTGCATGTTTTAGATATCTTGGATCTATTGTTCAGAGTGATGGTCAATTAGATGGGGATATTATCAGCAAAATTCAAGTTGGTTGGTTGAAGTGGAGGAATGCATCGGGCTTGTTGTGCGATAGAAAAGTCCCTCTCAAACTTAAGGGAAAATTCTATAAGATAGTGGTGAGACCTATAATGCTTTATGGTGCCGAATGTTGGCCATTAAAAGAGAAGCATAATACTAAGTTAAGCGTTGCAAAGATGAGGATGCTTAGGTGGATGAGTGGCTTTACCCTTAGAGATAGGATACGAAATGAGCATATAAGTGAACAGGTTGGAGCAGCTCCAATGGAAGATAAGATTAGAGAGAGTCGCCTTAGATGGTTTGGTCACATTAAACGGAGGCCTTCCGATGACTCGGTTAGGAAAGTTGAGGTATTAGATTTGACTTATGTTAAGAAAGGTATAGGTAGACCTTGAAAGACTTGGCTAGAAAATATTAAAAATGATATTTCTTTATTAGATTTAAATGAGAATTTGACTTTTAACATGGCACAATGGCGAAAAAAGATTCATGTAGCCGACCCCACGTACTTGGACAAAGGCTTGATATTGATGTTGTTGTTGTTGTTTTTGTTGTTGTTGTTATATAAATCTCCCAATAAAAAGATTGCTATTACAGCTCTACTACATGAAAAAAAGAAAAACTAACATTACATGTAGATCACGGAGATATGAGTCATCTAACTTACATACCAACAAACTTCAATTTAAAATCACAGGTCCCGAGATTTCCATAAAAATTTTAAATAGGTCCTTTCAATTTACTTTCAAGCATTATAAGGAAGACTTATTACTAAACATTTATGATTCAAATCCACCACTGACTTTATCTTCCACAGATAAACTTGTCGAAATTAATTACAGTCTGATTATGAGCGTGTTTTACCAAATGTTCTTTAAATATATCAGACGATCATGTGGTAAAGTTTGTTTACGGTGTTATTAGAAAGACATCTTTAACCCATGAACAGAGGTATACTTATCTTCATGCTCTAGATTAGTGGGAACATAGAGTAATTTTAGGGGTAAATTTCACAATCATTCATCGTCTATCAAATCATATTAATTTAACCACTAATTGCACTCACAACGTTATTTTGTAGTAACACATAAAGCATTTTGTTTCATGAATCATACAAGATAGAATGCCTAAAGTTATGAAAGCATGATTATGCATGGGCCTGTGTAGTTACGCTTTTGTTGTTTTATTCTTTCTGTGTAGGACATGTAATTACGTTTTTCTAATAGAGGCCAGCAATTAAGCATTAAGAATGTGTAGTATAAAGATCTCGAATTTGGCATATTGTAATGTTTTTGTATTGTTTTAGTCTATTTTCATGTTTTTTAAGGCAAATTAAAGGTGGGGTGAATTGTGCTCTACCTCCCCCTCAACTCAACCAAACCCAATCTTCGTGCTTCAACTGCAACACAATGGCAATGAGTTCTCGCACAGGTTCAAGTGGGGGTGTTTTTGCTTTTAAAATTTGGAACTTCTTTTAAACATATTTTTCTTCCAAGACCTATCAATGGTAAGCAATTTTGCAACAATTTCATGTGGCACGCACAATAAATGGAAGAGTATCTCTGCATCCCAAATTTATCAAAAACTATGATAGTGCCCTCCCCTAGCACTCTACAAGGGATTGTGGAAATACTAACATGCCCTCCTACTCAAGAAATGATAGATGGATTTCAATGGCACCAAAAACCTGAGATTTGTGTGGGTTTTGAATTAAATTCCAAACAAACTAACAGTCAACATCGCTGTGAAGACACCTAACAAATGAAGATCAGCGAGCTCTGGAAACCTACAAGTTGTACCTTAGGGAAGTCTCTCTTTCACAATTGAAAGACATGGCTATCCTCACCAATAAGGATTACTCTGTCCTCTAAAATCATTTGATTCATTTCCACCTATTTGTATTAATATATAGGGAAAAAGGGTCTCCCTCTTTTCATTCAGGCGATTTGGTGCTAAAATCCACTTGGAGATGAGTTTAAGATAGAAAGGAAAATGGCTTAGATTCTTGGCCACACTTAAGAAGTGGCTTGCATAGAATTTCGGTGGGGCTCAAATCTGACACCTACAAATAAGTCTAAGTCATACAAAATCACATAAAGTCAAGTTGTTTTGGCCAAGTCAAAGCACATTCACACACAAAGGTGCATAGTTATGCACAACAGACTCATTATAAATATACGTAGGTAATTTCTTAAACTTTTCACCAACATAGAGAGAATTTTACCCCAATGATGATGACTTCTAGATCCACAACCATTTTCAGGAAGTCAACATGAATGCCTCTTATAATACAGGCGAGGTTGACAAATCCAAAGTTGCAACTCCATGAAGTGTCATAATTAAGAAATTTTGGGATGCCAACAAGATGCTAAGCTCACAACTAGTGTTAAAAAGAGCCTTTTGCATCAACATTTAAATATAACATATCATGAGATTCCTTCAAAGCATAATGTATAAGCAAATGTATTTTTTCAAAATAGATGTCATGCTTCTAGGAAACCTATTCCGTGTAACTAGATGTCATACATACCATGCTAAAAATATGTCATACTTCCGAGAAATCTATCCTAAGAAAACATAATTTCATAGAAATGGTCTTTTAAAACATACAAACCATACTAGCCTATATCAAATACTTTTGAAACCATAGAAGCATCTATGAAATATCAATTTCTTTCCACGCATTTACCTATAAAGTTACGGAAGTCTACAACATTTATTTTGATTCTTAAAATTTCTTGTGACAATCTTTTGAGATCCTACTTGTATATATATATATATATATATATATATATATATACCAAAGCAAGAATGAACAAGAATAAAGAAATGACAAACCAACAATGAAAGATCGGATCAAATAAAGCAAGTGTACTTTTTTTACCAACTTGAAACTGTAAACAGAGTTTACTATTCAATCCCCAGTGCAAACAACAGGTAGAATTAAAATCTTCTAAGAAAATAAATGCTCTAAATAATAAAGGAATTGAAAAAGTTAAAGCGTCAAGTGGGGTTGCACATTATTTTCACTTCTCCATTTGTTATAAGTGAATCGGCTAAAACAATTTCAAAGTTTGGTGAACTTATATAGATCTTGAACATGGTTAATGAATCAAAAAGAAAAAAGAGGGAGAGAGAATAGAATTACTTGGGTAAAGACGCAGCTTTTTCTCTCATCCTCTGTATAAATCGCCCATTGTGAAAGCCCCTCCCAGCAACATGAGAACCATATTTCTCCAAGGGATAGGAGAGTTTGGTATTCTGACCACCTTTGAAAAGAGCATAACCAAAAACATGCTGCGCATCAATTTCTTCAACACAATCTGCAGGGTGCAAGAGAAAGCATTAGCTGAAAGATGGTCCTAAAGAGAACAGTAAAGAGGATGCAACATAAAATTCAATGACTACCTTCAAGGCCTAACTCAACCAATTTGAGGTAGCCTCCTGGTTGTAAAAGTTCACCGACAATCCTATCAGGCTCTGTCAAATCTCTCTCAATAACATGCACTTGGCGCCCATCCTATGGTTTGTCACATGCATAATTGAAAATCAGGCTAGTTAAAATGCATGCTAATCAAAATGTGAATCTAAAAATATTTCAAATATCAGAACACAACCATATGACATGACGGTTTATAATGGAAATCATAGTCTCAATACTATCAAAACTGCTACAAATTCAAGTTATTTGCTTACCCCGCATTTCTATGACCAACTTCAACCATTGAAACAAGGGATTGCTTCACATAAAAGCATAGAATGAGGCAACTGATTAAGATCACAAGATTATCACTTTAAAACTACCATACTATCTAGAAGGTACCGTTCATAGAATCTAAACTGCTCATGCACAGTCAGTTATTTGAAAGGCGGATAAAACAAATCAGGTTTTTAAAAGGAAAAACACAAGCACCTAATATTAAATTGAAGAAAAACTTCAGCACATACCATTTACTACCTATGAAAGTGGAGGAAAAAAAGATTCAACTGAAATGCCAGTGTAAAAAATATAGATAACCATATCGAGCATATTGAATGTCTAGATATATGATCTTGATCAGCATACCATGGATAGTAGGCTTTGAAAGCATATTATTAAGGTCACTTTCCAATGTTTCCTCCAATACCCCCTTCCCTGCTTATTGAAAGCGGATAGGCTTGAAGAAGAAACAAGAAAGGAAAATATTAGGAAGATAGTATGAAGTATTCCCAACTTAAAAAATCAGAAATTCTCGTAGCCCACTATAATATGCATTGATGACAGTTATTGACAAGACAAAGATCCAAAGCTATACAGAATAATTGAATATTTTTTTTAAATCATATTAGTGTGGCAAAGCTTAGGATTACTAGCCATGAAAGAGTTAATAGTAGTTGCTAAGTTCCCTGTAAAGAGCTGATTACACTTTCATATTATATTTAGAAACATTTCAAATAACAACAATCATTCTGCTTTTATATGGTGATTGCAGTTGAGAAAGAAGGGAATAACTTACCTGGGCAAAACTGCTAACGTAAATAAGACATGCAAGTCTGGGAATGTAATAATGAGGAGCTCAAGCATTGGGGAATTGACCTTGGGACTCATCTTGAGCCTAACAAACAATTAAATCCAATTTTCGCACATCTTATATCATTCATTCACATCTTTAATGCAAGAACGCATACACAAATACACTCACAAAATCATAAATTAAGCCCATTTAGCCTCATGGCGTCAAGAAGCGCTCCATGCAATCCCTTTCCCTTTCATCATCCAAAGTAAATCCCTACCTTTTATTCTCCAAAGTACATAACAAATTTAGCCCATTTAACTTCACCGCATCAAGAAGTGGTTTTGTAACCCCGCTTATTCTGCAAAGTAAATGTGTAATTCTTCAAATCTCTTCCAATAACCATTCAGCCAAACCTTAAGCAGCAGATTCATAGAATAACAGGGCCAATGTAAATGAGTTCCATTCTTTAGTATAATCACCAAAACCACACTAGAATTAATCAGACACAAGAAACTAATTATACTCCAGAAATCATGAGCTCAGTAATTTTCTGTTCCTCTTCCATCGTTCTAAAATCTTAATTGCCATTAATCACCATAACTCCCAATTCTCGTAGCAACCTCCTTTTCATGCCAAAAAAGCAAAGAACCAATCAATTTGAAAATACGCCGAAAAAAAAAACATCCGCATTGACAGAACAATACGAGGATGCCCACAAATAGCAGCAAGAAAATCAAATCCCGCCAACATAAACCTAAATCAAACCTCCCAGACGAAGCAAACAAGATGCAGGGGAGCAAGTCAGAAGAAATACTCACTTTACCGAGAGTGTAGGCAAGAGCCGATCCAGCAACCCCAGCACCAACGACGATGACATCGACCCCATCATCCGCAGAACCATTTTCACCCCCACCGCCCCCTCCACCAGCCTTCGAAATCTCCGCCGGAACGCCGGCATTGGCAGGCTTATTCTTTTTCTCATCCCGCGATCTGATCAGTACGAGAAAGCCCAATAGAAAGGCGACGACGCCTCCGAAGAGATACGAAAGTGGCATCACCATTGTAAATCGAAGTACGCCTCTCTCTCTCTCTCTCTTCTCCTCCTCCCTGGCCCGTTCACCTTTCGGCCGCAGAGGAGCGGGACGTAGAGATTTGGCTTGTGGTAACCGCGGAATCTGGTCCTCCGCCCTTCAGTTATTTCGCTTACCACCGCCGCTGCACGTGAGGACATCCGATGTTAACGGACACAAATCCCGAAATTCTCAGAGCCGTCCGCAGGCCATAAATATTCGCGTGGACGACATAGCGAGAGGGGCAAATTTTTAAAAGGAGCAAATTTGGTAAATGTTTTAGGTGTAGAGCATGAAAGTAATTAAATTTAAAAAGGAGCAGAAATGCGAACAGGTTTGGCGTTTTCTGTGAAAACGCAAAGCAGGATCACATTTTCTTCAGAAAATGCGATCCTGCTTTGCGTTTTCCTTTGAAAACGCAAACCAGGTGTGCGTTTTTAATGGAAATGCAATAATATATTGCGTTTTCTTCATACCGGTCCCCCACAAGCGCAAATTCTTGCAGATTTAAAGGCTGACGTGGCTGCGTTTGGAGGTTGGACCCGGCGAGCTGAGCAATTGTTTGGTTTCCCGTGAATGAACAGCTGCTGCCCCGTGAAGCCTCCAACCAAAGGAAAAAAAAAATTTAATGCTGTATGCGGGTTATAAATAGAGCCTTAAATGGAGGAAGAAATGTTTGTTTGTTTTAAGTTGAGTTTGAGGAACGCCATTGTTAAAGAAGGTTAGTATATAAGATTATTTAAGATGTTTGAATATGCTAGTTACAATATTTTTTAGTACATTGTTGAATTATTTTGTATAAGTTTCTGCTTATTGCTTAAGTTTTTTGAGAAATTTTGTTGAAAATTTAATGTTCAAATATTGTCAGGAAAAAATTTGGGAGTATTGTTTAAGCAATAATGTTAGTAATGGAATTTTTTTGTTTATGATTTTTACGTTGTTCAAATCTTGTGATGAAATTTTTTTTAAAGTAAATAATAATCTTAGCATTGAAATTTTGTTTGTATGTTTATGAATATGTTTCCCCTTGAAGCCATGAAGTGAAATTTGTTCTGAAAAAATAATTGAGAAAATGAATTTTTTTTGTAGAGAGAGAGAGAGAATCGGAGCTAGAAGTTCAGTTAGATATAAATATTAAACATAAAATTTTTATATTATAGTTAAATATGAAACTTCTAAGTAAATAATAAAGTATTATTTACTAAATATATTTCTATTAAGTTAGATATTAAACATAAATATTAAAAATATAAATAATAATTTGATAATTATTATAAGATATATAAATAATAAATCATTTTAATTAATGAAGGATGTATATGTTGAAAAAAGTATAAAAAACTATGAATATTTTTTTAAAAACTATCTTACATTTTTAAAAAAATAGTTTAATTAAAATTTACATAAAATTTAAAAAAAAAAGGAAAAAAAAGGGAAAAGTAAAAAAATTAAATAATAAATATGCTTTTTATTTAAACGAGCAACTTGCACATTTTGGGATCTTTAATTTAAAAATAAATATAAATAAAGGCATGTTGGTGTTTGCTTCGCCAACAGCATTCAGTGGGTGAAACCTGGATGTTACTTATGATGCTTACAACATAATAGTAGATGGAGAGAAAATAAAAGGAGAAAAATTATAGAGTGAGAAAGAGATAGATTCTAACTATGGTATTATTAAATTCAAATGCTTTCAAATGACTTCCTCATGAAATCATCCTATAATCTTTTATTTATAGAATTATGGGACTAGAAGAAAATCCATATAACGAAAATATTTATTTACATAAGATGTGAGGCTTAACATGTAGCTAGAAATAAATTATAATATGAATAAACAATTAACACTTGGACTATCACTTGTCAAGTGTTCACATTGTGAATATTCTTGACACTATATCGACTTGATTTCAAACCTGAGATAGAAATTAAAATTTATTAATAAATTGGCTGAATACTGTTAGTATAAACATATTTAATATATAGTTTATTAATAAATTTAAAAAAGCGATTTATTGTGAGTAAAATCTGTCCTCAATTTCACATGAAACATACAAAAAGCATTTAATTTCGAGACAAATAGGACAGAATATTCTGCCAAAATTTTGATAAAATTTTTAAAAATAATATAATTAATTTGTGTTAATTATTTAGTTGATTATAAATAATCTGAAAAATAGAAACTTTAGACATTTGTTTTAAAAATATATACGTAGATATTATAAACATTAAAATTTAATACAAATTAAATTAAAACTTTATTTATAGAAACTTTATTCATTTGTTCTTAAAAAAAGTTAAAAATAAAATCGTACAGATGCTCTCAAACCTAGAAAGAAGCGGTAGTATAAATTACCTAGAAAGAAGCGGTAGTATTAAACATTAAATTTTATATTATAGTTAAATATTAAGCTTCTAAATAAATAATAAAGTATTATTTACTAATATTAAATATTAAGTTATATATTAAACAAAAGAATATTTGTTAAGAATGAAAATTATGAATATGGTAAAAATCAAAAGAATATTTTTTTTTAAAAGTATCTTAAATTTAAAATTAAGTATATTAAAAAATTCATTTAAGATGAATATAAAGTATATTTATGAAAATATAAAAAAGAGAGTTTAAATATTTTTTGGAAGTTTGAAAAAAACTAATCTTGATTTTTTTAGGAAGAAATAATAATATTATAATTACTAATATTAAATATTTAAGTTATTTGTTTAGTATAAAAGTAAAAGATTAATCTCATATAATATAACATTAAGAATGAAATAGTAACATAATTAAAAATAATAATTTTTTTGGATGATAAAAAATAAAAGGTTTAAAAATTAATTTAGATGTAGAGTGGTAAAGGAAGTAAGAGATAGTTTAATAGAAAATTAAGAAGATGGAGAGGTTGACAGAGAGTAAGAGAGAGAGAGAGAGAGAGAGAGAGAGAGAGAGAGAGAGAGAGAGAGTAAGATAGGGAGACATAGGTGCTTGATTAAAAATTAGATAAAGAATAAAAAAAATATAACACTGACTAGTAATTTATTTTGAAAAATATACTTTTATTTAAAAATATTTATATTCAATATTAAATTTATATTTTGAAAAATTTGCCCTTCTTTATATTTCCAATCAGACGATATGGAAGGTAGAGGAGAAAGAGGTCGGGCACGACGATCTAGACGAGGTAGTCGTGCACAAGTAGATGTGCAAGAGGTAGAAGAGCTTCCTAGCATAAGATTATTGGGGGATGCTCATAGAGCTTCATGCATTAATGAGGTAATTTTTCTCCCAATATATCAATTATAATGCAAATTTTTCATCAACTCATAATTTATTATTCCACAGGCTGTGCATCTTGTGGGTTCAACCCACCTACATATGGCACGTGAGTGGCCAATTCGTTGCAGACGAATGCTTCATGCACTTCAGATCACAGGCTTGGACTCAATTCGGTACCAACAGTTCATACAATTGGACCACGCTTTAATAGGTGCATTGGTTGAAAGGTGGTGTCCACTAACAAACACCTTTCACTTACCGGTGGGGGAGATGACGATAACATTACAGGATGTTCAGTTGCTCTTGGGCATCAGGATAGATGGTGCGCCAATTATTGGTAGTTCAGTAGTCGGAGACGGGTTACGTTGGGATACATGGATAGAGTGTTGTAATGAGCTATTGGGATCCCACGCAGACCCAAATGTTACGTACCATGATCCTGACGATAACGATGTAGAGGTTATCTTCAGAATGGGGCATTCACAAGCGTACTCAATTATACCGCTTCGATGGTTACGATGGACCTTTTACCGGGAGTCATATGAAGATTTACCCCGACATGTGTTCCTTCAACATGTTAGGGCATACATTATGTATATGTTTGGTTGCTATTTATTGCCTGATACATCCGGATCCCACGTGCATATGCAATATCTCCCATTACTTGAGCACATAGAGAATTTTGCCCATTACTCTCTAGGTTCGGCGGTATTGGCACATCTGTATAGAGAGTTGAATCTAGCGACACGACCTTCGAGAATGTACATAGCTGGATGCCTACCTCTGTTGCAGGTATGGGCTTGGGAGCGGATACATGTTGGCAGGCCAACACTTCGAGTTCCATACCCACGGAATATCATTGGAAAGCCCCTAGCTTTGAGGTAATTTGGCATTCACTAAAACTCTTATGATGTATTTTTGTTAAAATGATTAATTTGACAAACATAAAATTATTATAGGTGGGCTGAAGGACGAGTGCGAGAAGTTCCACTTGGGAACATAATGACATACAGAGATGAGCTGGATGGACTTCAACTTAGCCAGGTAGCTCTAATTTAAATCCACCATATCATCCTAGTAAATATTAATTTGTAATTTTATCTCTCAACGCAGGCAATATTTATGCCTTACTCGGATGCTATAATGGGCATGATGCCTGCAATATGCCATGAAGCGAACAACCTATGGATGGCTCGTGTCCCATTGATTAGCTGGAAACGGGTAGAGTGGCATTTGCCTGACAGGGTGATGCGACAATTTGGAGGCATTCAACCTCAAACGATTGAGCCCATGGAGCGTGAATTTCGACGGGTTGATGGGAGAGGCCGAGCTGAGGTAGATTGGCTTCATTATCATAGAGGATATATTGAGTTATGGAATAACAGATTAGCACTAATTACAACCATCACGCATCCATTGGGAGATGGTCAGAAGGAGTTATCAGATTATTTACAATGGTACAGATCTTGGGCTTCCATCTACCTACTTAAAGCGGCGACAAATCCACCAGAAACAATTTATCCTAGGTCACCGGGGGAGAGGATAGTGGTAAGTGATTTCGTACATATTTAAATGTTCTGTCATATACAAGTTGATTACATAATAAATTTGCATTTATAGGTTGATTATTTCTTGCGTAGCAAAGAAATTGCTGAATCATATGCTACGGGTCAGATGGAGAGTGGGGGGTCTATAAATCAAGGATATGCTGATATTGTAGAACTTGCAAGACAAGTAGAGCAATCTGTATATATAGATACTACTGGTCGGCAACCTCGACGAGGAGGACGAACTTCAGTAATGGAGCAGCCAGCAAGGAGATCTACATCTCATAGTTTAGGATTACGTTCAAATCCTATAGATCCGCCAAGACACTCTATGTACGTAGGATCAGCTGATTCTGGCCGACCTTTAGGGATGACGGGAGCAGGGCCTTCTATAATACGTGGTGAAGGGAGTTCATCTCAGGGCAGAAGAGGAAGTCAATGGACAATTCCAGAATCACAATGGCCTGGTACAGCATCTTCGTATGGGCGAGATGCTCCATATGACTTAAACAATCCCATGTGGACGACACTATTTGGTTGGACAGGAACTCCATCACAGCATGGCATAGTTGCTGAAGACGTCCAACCTGACATGAACACTGCAGAAGAGGAGGTGCATCATGAAGAAGAAGAAGAACCACAACTCCAGAGGAGGAGTAGGAGGGAACCATTAAGATACACCCCAGGCACAGATGCTCTTAGGCACAAGAAGAAGAGATAGTTGAAATTCAGGAGTATTTATTGATGTACTATGTCTGGACTTTATTATGTTCATTTTTCATAATATGTACTCTCATCTTTATATTGAAATCAGTCTTTATATTAAATGTGTGTACTTTAATTTCGCAAAATTTATTATAACTAAAAGTTAATAGCTAATAGTTATAAATTATTTAAATTCAGTTTTTATCTCCAAAAAATTTAATAGCTAATAGCTAATTTATTTTTTAATTGAAATTTAATTTTTAAATAATTAATTAATTTTCATTAAGTTAAATAATATAAATATAATTTAAATTTAATTTATTAATCATAGTTATATTATTTAAATTTAATATACTTTAATTGTTATATATTTAATATATTTTATCAAATTATAAAATTTTAAATAATATTAAAATACTTTACTAACATATTTAAGTTCAAATAATATTAAATTGCCCTTAGATCTGGCATAATACGAGACTATACGTAATTAACTTAATTAAAATATATTTAAATTAAAATAAATTTAATTTATATAGGATAAATTTTTATTATTGAAATGATGAATTTTTATTATTACAATAATATAATTTTAGGTTTCTAGTTTATTTTGCAAATAAAAAATAATGTAATTAATAATATTAAAAATTAAAGTTATACATTGAACTTAAATATTAAATTTATAAATAATAATCCTATATAATAGGAAGAGAGGGATAGAAAGTCTGAGACGTGGGAAAATATAAACTTTAAAAATTTTAATGATCAGATATAAGATTAATTTTAAATATTTTTCTATTATTATGATAAACAACTTTTTTCATTATGGTTGTTTACCTTAAAAAATGAAACTTATAATAAATTTATAAGAACTTGAGTAGCAGCTATATACATCAACTGTAAAACAGTCTGAAGGCATTGAACCGATTGATCTAAGTTTTGGTTTGGACAATTTTTTTTTTTGCTTTTAAAAATAATTTTTTAGTTAAAAATTAATTTTTTTATTAAAAAAATTAAAATAGTCTCAAATAAAACTTAAATATATGAAGAAAACGCAATATATTATTGCATTTCCATTAAAAACGCACACCTGGTTTGCGTTTTCAGAGGAAAACGCAAAGCAGGATCGCATTTTCTGAAGAAAATGTGATCCTGCTTTGCGTTTTCACAGAAAACGCCAAACCTGTTCGCATTTCTGCTCCTTTTTAAATTTAATTACTTTCATGCTCCTACACCTAAAACATTTACCAACTTTGCTCCTTTTAAAAATTTTCCCTAGCGAGAGCGTCAGTCGCCAGATAGATAATTCATTCAACAAATTTAAAAACAAAAAAATCATAATATTTTTTTAAAGGGGATTTACATACATATCACTATATAACACTCATATTACATATTTAATATCTCAAATTTAAATATTTCATTTATAACACTCAAACTCAAACATTAAATCAAAAATACCACTCCGTAGGCACAAAATCTCACTCCGTCTGTTTCGTCCTGCATGAGCACTGGTTTCTTGCGAAAGCTGCACCAACCCCTAACCGCACAAGCGGCTTCCGTGCTCCTCTAGCTCCTCCCGCGCAACTGAAACTCGACATCCTCTTCCCAACAAACTCCTTCCTTTGCTTGTTGTTTTCTCCACAAGTTTAGGGTTTCTTCAACGAAACGACGGTGAAATCCCGATAAAATCCGCTCCTATTGCAAGCTTGCGAGAATGCTTCAGAGCAACAGTTGTATTTTCCATATAGTGTATTTTCCTTTTTGCGTTGAATGCTTCTAATATGTGTTCTGGTTTAAGCTTAATTCTGTTTCAGCCATCCGCTGTTTTGCCCAGTGACAGAGAAGTAAAACATCAACCGATGCTTAAATAAACTGCAGAGGGGTATTTTTGATTTAATGTTTGTGTTTGAGTTGTATAAATGAAATATTTAAGTTTGAGGTGTTAAATATGTAATATGAGTGTTATATCATGGTATGTATGTAAATCCCCCTTTTTTTAATTGCATAATTTTATTAAATTAATTTTTATATAAAAGTTAGATGAGTCAGCTCGAGCTAGACTCATTAATGAGAATATAAATTAAGTTTATCGAGTCATGAGTTCAAGCTCTAACATATACTAAAGCTTGTATATTAAAAAAACTCGAGCTTGAGTTTTGTGTGGCTCGGCTCAAAAAAATTAAAATATATTTAAATTTAATTTAAATTATCATGACATAATATATTTTAATCTATTTAAATTTATTATATTTTAAAATAAAATTCTTAAAAAAAAAATACATTTTAATTTAGAATTAAAAAATCAAGCTTATTAACAATCGAATCAAGCTCGAGCTTTCCAAATAAGCTCATACAATTGAGCTGAAATCGAGTGGTAGATTTTTCAACGATTGAGTAGGAGTTTAACGAATGAGCTCGAATGAAGCTCGAGCTCAATAATGACTCGACTTGACTCACTTATACCTCTATTAAATATTATCAAATATAATTAAGTTATTATATAATAAATTAAAATATTAGACTAATATATCTATTTTAACTAAAATTATATATATAAAAAAACTAATAATTTAGTAACATTATCCGATAATTTAGTTGCATTATGAACTAATAAATGACATGTAAAATAAAAAATGTGCCAAAAAATACCCAAATTCTCATATAAAATAAATCAGGGTATTTTTTAGAAGAAATTCTCATCTTTTTCAGCTTTAGAAAAAAAAATAAAAATATTACTAAAAAATTTGTTTATTTTTCTTAAATTTTTTTAATTTATTTTCCAATGATAATAATATTGATTATGGATGCAAATTATCGCGAATATTAAAAAAAAAAGAATGGAGAAGAGAGAGAGAGAGGGACGTGGACCACGTGGTCGAATGCCACATCAGCCCATCTTGGATATACACTGTTTTGAAAATTAACTTCACACACAACTCTCCTTGGCCTTTTGGTTGAGAGCTTAGGCTTCCAACTTAGAGGTCCAAGGTTCGAGTCTATGTGTATGCGTTGTGTGTGTGAGTTTGCCTTAAATGGCCTAAATGTCCCCAAAAAAAAAAAAAATTTAACTTCACGTGCGAATTCCAAAATTAATATATAAAGGGAAATAGAAAATTTTGACCCTTTTATAAAGAGGATTGTGAATTTATTGTGAATAATATATTTTTTTAAAAGTAAAAAATTAAAATAGTCTCCTGACTAGTAATAAATATTTAATTTAGTCTTAGAGTTTCGCATTGCCTCATCTTAGTCCGACAAGTATTAAAATTTGTTCAATTTGATCTCTCGGTTAAAATTTTCATTTAAATTAATGGAAGAAGCTGCACGTGTTAATTTTTTGTGTGGATATTTTAGGAAAAAGGCTTCCTACATAATCCCTCACATTCTGGTGTAATCCCGTAGAGACAAAAGTCAGAATGGTGTGAGCTTGAAGATTTGATGTTCAAAGCAAGGCAACATGATGTAACAAATAGAGACCGTAAGCATGAAGACTAGCTATCAACCCAGTATAATTCCACGGGAGACAGAACAATGTGATGTTGCGAGAGAGACGAAGCGCTTCGATTCTCTAAGCTTTGATGTGCTGCGAGCGATCACGATGCGCTTCGACATCTAGAGACGGATATGACGAGCAATGTGTGGCATCCACAAGGAAACGAAGACATAGTTAATACTAGGTTTGCTAATCTTCCTACTCTATTCTTACAATTTTGATTTTTTTAATCTTATGTATTATTTGTTCATCTATATAAAATTAATTTGTAATACAGTTGGAATCATTGAGGTTGATCAACGACAAGTGTCATCGACTATCAATATGAATGTTTTTTAAGAGTGAGTTTTCGATTGGTTTTCTCCATTGATAAGCTCGAAATATTAATATGTAGACAAGTTTATTTATGAGCGTATTGTTTAATATGTGTATATGTTTTAGCAGTCAAATCAGTGAATGATGGACTACATGTGTTAGTTCTGAGTGGCTAGATGGCTCTAATTTCTTAAAACTTTTTGGAGGTTTATCTCAACCAACCCTATTAATTTGTCATATGCTGATGATAAGGATGTAGAGGCATGCAAGAGCAGTTTCCATAATGATTAGTGTACGAAAAAGAGGACGAGAAAGAGGAATATAACTTAACAGATGATAGTGAGCAGTTTGAAGACAGTGATAACATGATGTCTGAGAATGATGAGTTATTTAAAAATAATGTGGATCCTTTTATTGAATTTATAGGCACCACAAAAGAATGGAAAAGAAAAAAGAAATAGAGTCAGTATAAATTGAAATAAAATAATTGTGGGATTTATTATATGGATTACAATGATGACACAAGTATTCATAGTGGTGACAAAAATAAAATTCTTAAAAATGATAAAATATGATGCAAAGTTATTTGTAGGAGGCCTTAACTATCATTTTCTTTTCTACATCTCAAAACATGAAGGAAGTCATCACTCATTGACTATGATATATCCTGTTGTCCAAACGAATATATCAACATTGATTCTTCCAACTCCCCTCATATAATGCACTCTATATGATGTATATTTGTTATAGGAAAAATTATTGCGTCCTCCCACCTGACGTAGAGCTACATCAGGTAGTCTATGATATGTCGCCATGTGCACTTACTTTTTACCGCGCGGCCCGACGACCTGACTCGGACCGAATCCGGGATTACTATGTTCGCGTATTGCTTGGTATTTGCTCGGTATTGCTAGGTATTACTCGGTATTTGCTCGGTATTGCTCTATGAAGACCAATACCGAGCAATACTGAGCAAATACCGAGAAATACCGAGTAATACCTAAAAGAACTCGGTATTGCTCGATATTTATCGGTATTGGTCTTCACATAATAGTATTTTTCGTTTTTGTCGAGCAAAATCGACCAATACCTAGTAATACCGAGCTACGCAAACTCCCGGGTCCGTTACGGGTCGGGTCGTCGGGCCGCGCGGTCAAGAGTAAGTGCACGTGGCGACATATCATAGGCTACCTGATGTAGCTCTAGGTCAGGTGGGAGGACGCAATAATTTTTCCAATACAAGACCTTCCCCCTAATGAAGAGTTTAATTTGTAACTAATTGCAAGTAGATTCATTCGAATTGGGCAATGCCCCGTAGTTTTTCTCCTTTTCAGGGATTTTCTCGCAAAAATTATGCTCTCTTATGAACGCTACACTTATTATCTATTTGTGTGTTGGATCTTCGTATAAAATTAATTTGCTAAACTATATCATTATCTACCGTCGTGAATATTGCAGGACGCAACAAGTACAAAAATTAAGTGGTTCTAAATTCAAAACTTGATTATTTGATGTGAAGTTCGTCTTTATTGATCTAAATGTTTAACAAAAAAACAAAAAAAAATGGGTGCTACAAATTGGTGGAGAATTTGATTCCGTTTTGCTGCGACGACCCACTTTCTTGTGCTGGATTCTAAAAGAGAGAGGCAGCCGAATTTTCAGTCGCATTCGGCCTTCAAGCATCGTCGGATCCGCCTTCGCGAATAAGATAGTAGAAAGATGAACTGATAACTGGAAAGGGTTAGTCACTAGTTCCGCAAAGAAGAACGCGGTTTGCATCACTGACAATAATGGCTTGCAACTCCGCCGGCGGTGCTTCTGCTTCAAGAGTTCTTCTGATGAAGCGTCGCCATCATCCCGGAAATAAGATTGAAATTGGAGCAGGAGGTAGCGGCCGACGAAGTAGGGTAGCAATGCTCTCCCCGCGAGCATTTTCAGCCGATTTGAAGCTTGATCTTTCGCAGAGGTCAAGCCCCGATCAAGTATCATACTCCCATCATTTCTTTTATTCTATTAAATGCTCTGTTAGTCGTGTTAGATTGCCCATTTTTAGTCTACTCGGCCAGTTTGTTCTTGCTCTTTATTGTTGAAACACCGAAACCAAGGGGATTAAAGTTGGGTTACATAGGATAGTGATGAAATTCATTTTCAACCTAAAAATTTAAACTTGTGAGGGAGATTAAAGTTGATAGGGATCTGCGACGAGCTCGGAATTGTCTTGAGGGAATAAGCGAGCAAATTGAGATAATTGAGGGATTGAGTTGTGGTAGACACTGATAAGGTGAGTCAGGAACCCTAGGTGAGAGCTTTACTATAACTGAAATTAGATGGAGGGGTGGGCGCTTTGAGAAAGGCTGATTGTTGAATCAAGGCACCTGCAGATGCCGAGTTGGGGACTTGTCGAGGAGCCTTAGCGTCATCCAGTGCGAGACGAGTTGCCTGAGGACCCAGGCAAGTGATGCCTGCCGATAGGTGAGTCCTTCTGTGGTCTCTTGACGAGTATCTCACCCTTTTAGATTGCTTAAGGGCATCTCCAACCGAAAACCCTATTTTCCACTACAAAGTACAGCAAAACTCTAAAATGTGGTAATTCTACTCCAATCAAACTCCATTTCGCAGGCTTCATCATCTCGTTTATGCGGTAACCATCTTTCTCTATTTTGCGGGCAAATCCCGTTGACACACAAAAATTTAGCGGGTGAACAGTGGTAAAGGTCTTTCTCCATTTCTTCAAAATGCGGTCTTTCTCCATTTCGCTGACAAATCCCGTTGACACATATTGGCGTCGCACTGTTAACCTGCGATGAAATAACGGAAAAATTGTCGCTCGGTTGGAGCGACAAAAGAACTTCCATTGGAGATGGTCTAAGCGAGTGCTTTGTATGAGCCCCCTTGAAGGGCAAATTTATCTGCCATGATTTGCTAGGTATCTACGAAATACCTGTGGGCATATGTGAATATACACAACAAAAATTTTCAACATATCTTTATTTTTTGTGAGAGAATTTTCTTTTTGACTTTGTTTGGCTATTTAATTGTTACATAGCTATTTCCTTCTTCAAATGATGCGATTGTATTCTGTTTCTCATAAAAGTAGTATCTTTCTATTAATTTTCTAGGTTTTGTATTTGCGGTCATGGTATTATTTCAAGCTGTTTCAGTTAAATGGAACGAAGAAAAAAATAAATTGAGTATAGGCGGGGACTGCGTGCAAATTGATTTTTTTTCCTGGATATGGTTATAGGTAAAGAAAGAGGTACAGAGCTGTTATGAACTTATTCAAAAGCTTGGAAGGGGTGCTATTTATTTAGGTTCTTCGAGAGTGAAAGATGATCATCCACATTATTTACAAGCAGTGGAATTGGCAAGGGATGTAAGTGCGCTTCTGCAAATCAGTAGCTTTTCATCCATTTTCATGAAAATTTCTGTTGGGTGCTGATTGCAAAGTGCCTCCATTACGTTTTCATGTTTTTTTATCATTTCAATTTAATTTTTTGCATATTGATGATGTCATCAGAGTTAATTTTTATGTTACTTTGCCGAGTAAGTTATATGCATGTGACATGATTTGAATTCAGGATTTGATTGATTACATCAGAATGATACACAAATATACCATAATTAATGGTCAAAGTTACATGCAGTGAAGGTTAAGGCATGTGTGGGTTTGATTTAAATGTGTTTGGCTTCTCTTTCTTTGCTTGTTCAAAATCTGAGAGCTTCATGTCTTTGAATCATTACACCCTTCTATGAAAAATTATGGTATGATTGTGCATATTCCTTAGATTGCAAGACTACTGGATCCTTCAGTTAGGTTGGGTCAACTATCTCGTCTAACTAAGCAGACTAGGGATCATGATGATCTGAGACGACAGAATCATGGGATCTTGATCGAGTTCGTCATCATTGCCCCCACCATCCGCTTTAAGTGATAGGTGATAAAATTTACATTTTTAAATATCTAGTTTTGGTGTTACTATATGTTGAATACTAAGTATTTATTTAACGACATACCTTAATAAAAAATGTTCTCTTGTTATCAAGAGGGGTAATTAACTATAGGGGCTTGAGCCTATAAGAAACTAGAACTTAGATCTTAAAGTCTTCGTTAAGAGGGAAAAATCTTTGGGTAGTGTCCTATCTCCAAAAATTTCTCCTGGAACTTAATCTATTAGAACTCTCCCCGAATATAATACAGAAGGCTGGGGCCCTAAAAGCTCGAATTTTCGAAGCCCACATCATTCAAAACTAAACACGTCTTACAACAAATATTATCTCCCTTCATATAGAGAGAGGGAGCTAGACTTGGTCTTCAAAATAAAATTTTTACATCCAAGAATAAAGTGAAAGGAATAATTTCTTTTCAAAAACAACTTCAATACAACATGATTTTCAATGCAACTTTACTAAAGTAGATGAACAGTTTTCCTCTTTTTTTAAGTAAAGGAATATGAGGTGATGATTCAATATAGCTTGAATGGACTTCTTTAATAGATTCAGGAAGAATTTTGGTCATAGTAATTAATTTGCCTCTCCATTTAACAAAAATCAATTTAGTATTATTTTATATTGACTTCTAACATTATTATGATCATCCATGAGTGCTTATGCTTTAGATTGATTATGTAGAAAGTTTAGGTATTTCTTTTATATATGTCCAATAGTTAAAAAATAATTGTTCTTTTTTGAATGATTTGAGGAATTAGTAATCTTTCATTGATTTTGCTTCGAATGACATAAACCCATTTCTTATGATGTATAATTCTATTGATGGAGGCTATGTTATAAGCAATAGATTTATTAGTTTCATTGCAATTATGATGAGTTTCAACACATTATAGAGATAAAGGCTTCGTTTGGGACAGCTATCTTCCCACTTCATAAACCTTCTTTCTAGTATGAAAATTAAAAATTTTATACTAAAAAGCTACTTTAAGAAGCAATAAGAAAGTCGTCCCAAACAAAACCAAAATCTAATGGATTATGCATATTCCTTAGATTGCAAGACTACTGGAATGCACCACATGGACAGGAGCTGGTCCTGGCCTCATGGATGCTGCCATCAAAGGTGCTTTGGAAGCAAATAAGCCAGTTGGTGGCTTTAAGATAGCAAAAGAATCAGGGGAATGGTCAAGTTCAAACTTCCATCCCTACCTTCCTTCTGAAAGCTACCTTACTTGCAGGTAATCTCACAATACCCACTCTTCAAAACTTCTTTTTTTTTTCCCTTAACAAACAGGTCAAAATGGTCTCCTATTAATAGGGTGCTTAATTTATCCAATTTATTCATTGAGATCTCAACTCTAATCTAAAATAATTTCTTTACTCTTTAAATAGCTTCAGAAAGAATCTAGAGATTATTTTAATATTTTTGTACCTTTTTATTAAACTATAGACAATTTTCACTAGTGGTGCAAACTAGTCGAGTTGAGCTCGGATCAGAGGGTCTTCGAGTCGAGCTCAAGCTCAACTTGCAATAGTGTAATGAGTTCACCAAGCCGCTCAATTTTCTAGTTTCCCGTTCGGTTTCTCGACTTCCCCCGTGGTTCCCGCCCGATTTTTGTTTTCCGCCAAGTTTTGATGGCTGCTGCTTTGGGAAAGATACAAATCTCATATAATGAATGCTACTGCTTTGATATATAACTTTTAAATTATATTAAAATTTTATTGCTTTAGTAATGATTAAAGTTGCAGCATTAATTTCACTACTTCGAAAATCTCATAGCAACATAATGCTGCCGCTTTGGAAAAATTTGACAGTTTTTAGTGTTTAAAATTTTTTAAACTTACCTTAAACATTAATGCTGCCGCTTTCGATTTTTTAGCTTAATGCAATAAAAAAACTAATAATTAAAATAAATCAAGCAGTAATCCGAGCCAGCTCACGAGTCGAGCCTCATTGAGCTCGACTCGTGAGCTCGATAAGCTCAGCTCGCGAGCCCATAAACGAGTCGAGTTCAAGCCAGCTCGGCTCACTTACACCCCTAATCTCCACAGACTGACACCTCTATACAGGTTTTTCTCCGCCCGTAAGCATGGTCTGGTGGATGCAGCTGTGAGGAATGAACCATCAGACATGACAGTCGTGGTTGCCTTTCCTGGAGGCATTGGGACATTGGATGAAGTGTTTGAAATTCTGGCCTTGATACAATTGGATAGGATTGGTTCAAAGCTTCCAGTTCCATTCCTCCTCATGAATTATGATTCCTTCTATTCAAAACTGTTGGAGTTCTTCCATGACTGTGAAAAATGGGGAGCAGTTGCAGAAGGAGAGATTGCATCTTTGTGGAGGGTTTGCAGTGAAAATAGAGAGGCTTTGGAGTACTTGGCCAACTTCTACAGCATTCCTCAGAGTAAAAGAAATTTTGGTAATCGAGAGGAGCATAAGATTTAGGCTTCGGTTGAGGCGGCTTTTTTATTGCTTTTTAAATCAATTTTTTATCGCAAAAATTTTCATTTCAAGAAATTTTTGTACTAAAAAATTGCTTAGAAAAAACAGTAAAAAAATTGCCCCAAACGAAGCCTTGATCATGTGGTTACTTTAATAGCTACTGTTGTTTGCAAGATAGTTTGTGTGTCTCACCAACTACTACAAATGTGTATAGGATGGATACGTAAGATTTATCCTCTAAGGTTTTGTTTGGGAAGACTTTTATTGTTTTTTAAAACAGTGTTTTTGCACAAAAGTTTAATTTTGTACTAAAATTCTGTTTTAAAAAAGTAATATAAAAATTTCGCAAAAATAGTAAAAAAATAATAGTAAAATAAAATTACGTTTTTTTTTTTTTAAATAAATAAGTGAGAAAGCTTTACTAAATGGACCCTTAATTTGCAACTATTTATGTTTCGTTTGGAATGATTTTTTTATTACTTTCTAAAGCAGATTTTTAGTACAAAAATTTATTAAACTAATAAATTGTACTAAAAAATTGCTTTAGAAAATAGTAAGAAAGTTGTCCCAAACGAAACTTTAGTTACATGAATAACTTTTGAGGAATTATAGATAAAGGATGATATCTTTATAAATGTTTTTTTTTTTAATGAAGTCTCTAACGAATTCATTTGAACCATTTAATTATATTAACATAGTTTCTATTTTATCGATAGAGAGAGAGAGAGAGAGAGAGGTTATTTATAAGTATATAAGCATATAAATTAAATTGATATTTAAACTGATTAAATAGGTTATTTTAGCGAATTTTTCATGTAATTTAGGCTTCGTTTGGGACTTCTTTTTTATTGCTTTCTAAAACGGAGTTTTAGTACAAAAATTTTTATTTTTGTATTAAAACTCTGTTTTAGAAAGCAATAAAAAAACCGTCCCAAACGAAGCCTTACTTACATCCAAAGCAGGAAGCACTGAGGATTATATAAGGAAAAGTGATTTTGAGATAGTATATTTTGGTTAAAAAGAGTTGTGATTTAAGAAAGTTTAATGAATTTCTTAAATTTATGTCGTGGATCATATAAAAAATATAAAAATATAAAAAAAATAAAAATAAAAATAAAAATAAAAAAAATGAATGAGAAAGGGTAATTGTGGAGAGACGACGTAGACTCTAGTAATCATTAGTTGGGTTAGATTCTCAATTTTAATTTGGAAAGTCAATTTGATGATTTATTTTAATTTAAAATACTTTAAATATTGGTATTTTTGGGATCCACATAGTGGGATAAAGGCTTGATGTTGTTGCTGTTGTTGTATTGGTATGTTTGGGATAGTGAAATTTTATGGCCATTTTGGAGATATTATAAATGTTTATGGTCCCTTCTGATTGAGATTTTCTATCAACAAAATTTTCATGGAGAGATTATTATGTGCAGACACCGGACGGGAGACCGTCCGGTTTACACTCAGGTACCGAGCAATACCAAGTACCGCTCGGTATAAACTTGGTACCAGATGTGGCGCATTTTCATTGGGAGTTGGAATCCGGACATAATAATTTTTTGCTTTTTCATGGGGGTATTTATGGCATGTTTATTTTGTTGGTTAAACCTTGTCGACTCTATCAATTTGTTGATAAAGGATCGAGTTCTTTGTCTACTTTATGTCTTTATTAACAAATTTTCTTCATTATAGGCCTTGAAGGTCAACTATAAACGTATAAAATAAATATCCCGGTCGATATTGCGATCGTATATTTATTTAATAGTTTAAAACATTTCGACTCTTATCCATTCTCATAAAAGGATTGAGCTCGAACTTAAATCTATTTCTTAAGCCACGCAGCATCCTCAGAAGTCACGTGTGTGCACACATTACGCTCTTCAGGGCCAATGCGGATAATCATATTTTAATGCATAAGGGGGAGAATTTAAATATTTAAATATAATTATTCATGCAAAGTAATTGTCACTTAAGTTTGTGCAAAATTTCATTTGAAGCTTGAGAAATGCTTTTTGTATGCTTGTACAAGTTGTGCAGATCCGGTGGCGTGGCGTGCACTTTAATGGCCCGTGATTTTTTACTACTAATTTCCTTCTTTTTCTTACAGGTGAATCGTAGCATTTGCAAGGTTTGGGTCACTTGTTGCCTCTTGCCAGCTAGTTGTTGTGCATTGCAAGCTTTATTTAACAATATTTGTGGTTCATCAATATGTATCCAAGGGCTAACAACAGTTGCAACATGTTCAATGTGAATCTTCCACCATTACTTACGGATAGGTTGTAACGATGAGCTACGAGTCGTTTGTTGCTGTATGCAGGTAGACTGTCGTGCACTAACAAATCTCCTTTAACTGCATTCCTCGCATGCTTTTGTGCTTGCTTGCAAATAGCACATTGCGTATATGACGGATCCTCTACGACAGCTCGTAGGTGTCTGCATTTGTTGCATGTCATCCACCTTTGCTTATGATAATCAATATATTTGCCTGATATTGAATGGTTGTTGACATCAGCGGTGCTACGATATTCACCACCTCCTGTGGATTATAATTTTTGTTCCAATAAGATTGTAATAAAAAAAAATTTAGATCAATAATGTTGATCTATAGTTGGAATAAATAAAACTAAGGATGAATATGAATAATTTAGGTCTATCTAGATTACATATAGATTTACAGTGAAATCAAGATTTTATCAGAAAACAGTATATATCTGAAAGAAAAAGCATCTACTTCTTACCTTATCGCCAGTTCAATCCTCCTGCGTTCAAAATTCTGCTTTCAGAGGTTAGAGCTTAGGATTAGGTTAGGTGAGACACAACTTACAGCTTTTTCACTTCCTTCCAAATTCCCAACTACATCTGAGCATCCTCATCGCCATCCTCCACTGTATCAAATATATGAAGGAACAAAGCTTGGAATTTGTAAGAGCCGAAGGAAGGAAGATTAACATTGCATGCACTGATGTCTTCTTTGAATTCCTCAAATTTGCCTGTTTTCTGCATAGTTTTCTTCATCAGTTGGATCCTCATCCATAGATGGGCACAGAGAAATCGCAAAGGTCCGAAGACATGGCCTCTCATTGGAGCTGCCATTGAACAGTTTAAGAACTATGATCGCATGCATGATTGGATTGCCAGTTACTTATCTCAGTCAAAGACCATTACTGTTCCCATGCCCTTCACCACTTATACTTACACTGCAGATCCTGCAAATGTAGAGCACATACTCAAGAACAACTTCAAAAACTATCCCAAGGTTGAAAAAAAAAATCTTCTTCTACTTATATATATATATATATATATATATATATATAGAGAGAGAGAGAGAGAGAGAGAGAGAGAGAGAGAGAGAGAGAGAGAGAGAGAGAGAGGTCAAAATGATCCATAGAGCGCTCATGGGGCCACTCAAGTCTTAGGCTTCGTTTGGGATGACTTTATTATTGCTGCTTAAAATTACTTTTTAGCAGAAAATTTTTAATTTTTATACTAGAAAACTACTTTAAGAAGCAGTAAGAAAGCTGACCCAAACGAAGCCTTAAACTATCTAATGTGTTCAATTTAGATTTCGTTTGGGACGACTCTTTTATTTCTTCTTAAAGCAGCTTTCTAATACAAAAATTTAAATTTTTATACTAAAAAAATTGCTTTAAGAAGCATTAAGAAAGCCATCCCAGATGAAACCTTAGTCTCTTGAATCCTCAAATATGATCCTGAATAATTCAACAAAGAGATTGTTCTTTGAATCATATTTGAAGATTTGTTGAATTAGATTGAACATGATAGATAGTTGTGGCTAAAATGGCCTCACATAAATACTCCATGGATCATTTTGACCTCTCTCTCTCTCTCTTTATATATAAATATTTCATGTAGTTAAATTTATGTGAATGTTTAAAATGGTGCAGGGAGAGGTTTATAGGTCTTACATGGAGGTTCTGCTAGGAGATGGGATATTTAACGCAGATGGAGAGCTGTGGAGGAAGCAGAGGAAGACAGCGAGCTTTGAGTTTGCTTCCAAGAACTTGAGAGAACTAAGCACCGTTGTGTTTAGGGAGTATGCTTTAAACCTCTCTACCATCTTATGCCAAGCATCATGCAGTGATCATCCAGGTGTAGAAATCCAGGTAATCCTGTTAGACCAAAACCAACCAATCAAACAATTGTCATCCGTAAATTAATCTAAGGGTTTGTTTGGGACGACTTTTTTACCACTTTTTAAATCAGCTTTTTACTATAAAAATAAAAAAAATTGTACTAGACAGCTTCTTAAAGAAGCTGTATGAAAGCCATCCCAAACGAAGCCTAAGTTTTATGGTATTTGAGAGTTGCATCACACTGGGAAACCTTTGTTATTAGAGGTGTTAGCAAAGCTATATATATCATTTTCAACTTAGGTTTCATTTGGAACAGCTTTTTTATCACTTTTTAAAACAGTTTTTAGTACAAAATTTTTTTAAACTAAAATATTTTTTTACTAAAAAGCTTTTTAAAAAAGAAGTAAGAAAGCTATCTCAAACGAATCCTTAATATCTCCTAGAGGGTTCAAAATGGCAAAAGAATTAATATTTTGGAGGAAACATGGATGTTAATTGCTTCTTGATTATTCACTTCATCAATCTTTACTCATGAGCTAGTAAAAATAATACTTTACTAAACATAGCATGAAGCAGTGTTCTGTTGTCTGATAAAGATTATCTAAGTTCAGGATTTGTTCATGAGGATGACATTGGACTCCATATGCAAGTTGGGTTTTGGAGTGGAGATAGGGACACTTTCTCCTCAGCTCCCTGATAATAGCTTTGCTCGGGCTTTTGACAACGCAAACATGATCATAACGCTTCGATTTATCGATCCTTTATGGAGGCTGAAGAGGTTTCTTTGTGTAGGATCAGAGGCTATTCTCATGCAAAATATTAAAATTGTTGATGAGTTCACCTACAATGTTATTCGTACAAGGAAAGCAAAGGTCATGAGAGCCAGAGAAAATGGGCTCAGTGATGAGGTAAGTGTTATTGTTCAGTTAATAATGTTCTTCAATTTGATATAATCATCATATATGAAGCTTAGCTTGGTGATTCAACAATAGTCACTACAATATATTTCATATAGACAAGAAAAATAGAAGAAATATTTCTTAAGTTAAACACTTTCGTTGAGCATTCATTACAACTAAATAATTAATATCTATATCATATTTGTGTATCCATTAATTTATTTTGAAATTTGAATTTGACATACAAATCTTAACAGATGAGATACATTAAAACAAAAAAGCAATGTTCTTACATGAGAAGTCTAATTCTACACTTATATAGAATATTTGCAAGGTGAATATGAGTTCACTAAAACATATTTATTGTTCTAAGCAACAGATACAGCATGACATACTATCCAGGTTCATCGAGCTCGGTGTCGCTGACCATGAGAGTGATTTTAGCACAGAAAAAAGCCTAAGAGATGTGGTACTCAACTTTGTTATTGCAGGGAGAGACACCACAGCAACTACCCTCTCATGGTTTATCTATATCATAGTCACACAACCTCAAGTGGCAGAAAAACTCTATACAGAGCTGAAGGCATTCGAAGAGATAAGAGCTGAAGAAGAAAATATAAATTTGGCTTCATATACTTTAGAAGATATGGATTCATTCAAAAGCAGGTTATCACAATTTTCAAGGCTTTTAAACTATGATTCAATTACAAGGCTGCATTATCTCCATGCATGCATAACAGAGACACTGAGGTTGTATCCTGCTGTTCCTCAGGTTAGGCTTGTTCTTAGCAAAAAAAACTCTACTGGAGGCAAGCATCCCACATAATTCTTATATATCCGCATATCCAACACTAAAATTTTAATATTTATTTGTACGAGTATTTACATACATAACACAAAATTTTTAGACATTTACACGCCTAACACCTAAATCTTTATATTTATTCATATAACACTATAATGTCGAAATCAAAACTATATTTCACTTTAGATAAGTTAATGTTAGTGGCATTTTTTATATGATTTTGATATTAAAGTGTCATATAAGTAAATATAAATATTTAGATGTTATAGATATATAAATAACTTTATTATTATTATTTATATGTGAATCCCCCTTATATTACACTGTAATCCCCATATCAGATCATAAATAGCACTAACCTTAACTTATCTAAAGTGAAATGCACTTTTTTGTAAATATACTTTGATGTCATTTAAACATAAAGATTCAAATGTTAGATATGTAAAGATTTAGGCTTCGTTTGGGACGGCTTTCTTATTGCTTCTTAAAGCAGGTTTTTAGTAAAAAAAATTAATTTGTATTAAAAAGTTGCTTTAAGAAGTAGAAAGAAAGCCGTCCCAAATGAAGCCTTAGTGGATTTGAAAATTGATGAGATATGTTGCTTGGTTGTTCTATCAGGACCCAAAAGGCATTCTAGAGGATGATGTTTTGCCAGATGGAACAAAAGTGAGGGCTGGTGGAATGGTGACCTACACTCCTTATTCAATGGGAAGAATGGAGTATAATTGGGGCAATGATGCATCAAAGTTTTGTCCTGAGAGATGGCTAAAAGATGATTTTGTCTTTCAAAATAATGTCTCACCTTTCAAGTTCACTGCATTCCAAGCAGGGCCTAGAATGTGCCTAGGGAAAGACTCATCCTATCTACAGATGAAGATGACATTGGCCATTCTCTGCAGATTCTTTCACTTTAAGCTTGTGCCTTGCCATCCTCCAATTCAGTACAAGATGATGACTATACTCGCCATGGCAAATGGCCTTCATGTGCTTGTTTCTGCAAGAGGACCCTAATTTTTATTGCATGGATTTATGCTTTGTTTGGGATAGCTTTCATATTGCTTTCTAAAGTAGTTTTTTAGCACAAAAAAAATTATTAGAAAACTGCTTTAGAAAGCAATAAAAAAGTTATCTCAAATGAAATCTTAAACTTATTTACATTTTTTTGGTCTTAATAGGTTACTAGTTAGCCAAAAAAAAGGGCAATACCAAATTGGTATATTTGCTTTATTAATTTCCTTGATGAAAATCTAATATTTTGTATGTTTGGAGGCCCTAAGGCTAAATTAGGAACCTTTTTAGTAGGAGCATTATCATAAAATTGAGCTTTATGATCTTAAATTCAACTCTAGATTGCACTATTTATACGGTTATGAAACATCAATGAGAGGTTGGAAATATCTTTGGTCTTCTCTTCTCTTTAAGCCTGTAACTTCTATGTATTTGTAATTTCTTCTCTACATTTTGAAGCTTTTGTCCTAAAAAGATGAGGGAATTTTCATTTAAAATTTTTTTTAATGAATTTGAAGCCTTGAACATGACTATAATATCTTTTATATTGGCTGTTAGTTCTAGAATCAAGTAATTTGATGATTTTTCTTATGTTATTCTTGAATATGTCACCACATCCTCAACACATAATTAATACAAAAAGTTCAGAAATATAAATGAAGAATTAGATAATCTCTTTTTATTAGACTTAACATAAAAGCTTTTTTAAAACGGGTCACTATCTCAGACCTGAAATTGACCCTGCTTCGGACCTAGGTCAATCCAACACGACCCGTCAACTCGTCGTCATCTTTACTTCCGATCCAACAAGAAACGGCGAGCTGCCGACCCGACCGGAAGGAACGTCGTCGAAGGAGGCGTTGGTTGCGATTGGAGCCGGAAGGAGTTTCTTCACTAGTTGATATTGGGAGGGATTTAGGGGCCGGAAGGTCCTCAGATTGGCTTTCTGATTCCTGGATTGGTTTTCCATGGCTCCGGAGTAGGCGTGTGGCCTACGGGCTGAAATCGAACAAGAGCAAGGGAGCGGAGGAGGAGGATCGGCCTGGCTGGGGCGTACGAACCAGAGAGGATCGGAGCTCCTACTCGAACAGATCCCTAGCCAAGTGAGGTCTTGCTCGCAGCTTCGGCCAGGAGAGGGAAATCGGGAGGCTTCGGCCTTCTCTAGAACGGAACCAATGGGAAAGAAGGAGAGTAAAGCCTGAAGTCTAATGGGGGGTCTCTGGTTCTTGAATTCGGAAGTTTAAGAAGATCAGAGCAGTAGTGTGAAGAGATTCCTCGCTTCAGCGGAGGAAACCGCGCATTGAATGACCTAATGGGGTTGAATGCGCCATTTAAATAAGCGCATTTTGACCTTCTTTTGAACTCTCTGAAATGCGCCGAAATACTAAGCGCATTCTTTAGAATGTGCTGTTCAGTCCAGCGCATTTAGTGCAGACTGGCTGACTAACAGCTCAATTTCTGCGAATTTTTGTCTGTATTGGGGACAAGATCCGCCAATTACGCGAAAGCAGGTGCGAAAATTGATGGTGTTTGTTGAGTGCTGGTGGTTGACGGATGAAAATTGAAGATGTGCAGCGGAGATGAAAGAGCTTATAAAAGGGGATATGCGCAAATCATTTTCTCCCACTCTTCCTCAAGCTCTCGGTTATCAATTTCTGAAGGTAAGTTTTAATTTTTTTTAGTTATATTAAATATTTTCTGTTAATTTTGTAATTTTTATTGTTAGAGTTTTTCAGCATATTTTACTTGAATTAATATTGTAACTTGATGTTGTTGTAATTTGTGTAATTTGTTATGTTGTATGGGTTTCCATTTTATTTTTTATTTTTTCATATTTTTGTTGATATTAAGTTGAAATGTTTTATAGATTAATTTTTGTTCAAGCACGAGTAATTATACGCAAGTGTAATTAGATGAGATGTGTGGACCAAATTTATTTATGCGCGTATGTTACTTATGTAATTTCGGTAATTAATTTTATTTTTTTTAGAGTAGGTTTAATTTATGATATTATTTACAAATTCTCTTACTTTTTTATACTTGAAATGTTAGTCAATTTTTTAATTTTAAAATGAATTTTTTTTAGATAGTAAATTAAGAACAAAATTTGTTAAATAAACTAAGTTTAGTTTATATATAGATAAAATTTAATGGGTAAGATAAAATTAAGAACAAAATTTGTTAAAATTAAGAAAAAAATTTGTTAAATAAACAAATTCACTTACTTTTTGATATTTGAAATGTTTGTCAATTTTTTAAATTTATTGTATTGTTTGACTTTACCTTTTTTAATTCATGTATAAAAATTTAATAAGTTTATAGGTTTTGGTATAAGTTAAATAAGCTAAATAACATAGTGTTAAACTAAAGTATATGTTAAGTTTAAATATGTGTAAGTTAACAACATATAAGTGTTAGTTTTACCAATTTATTTAAACGAAGACGATTAGGATATGCTAATCTTAACAGTACATATAAATAATGTTACCGTTACCTGAATATTATTAATGTTTTTTTAATTTTATAAATGTTAACCTTTTTAAAAAGTTTGTAAATAAATTAAATTTTAATCTATTTAAAAAAAGTAAGATAATATTTGAATAATATGAGTAGTTAGTAAATAAACGTTTGACTTATATTTAAGAATAGGAATAATATTTAAAAAAGAAATAATTTGAGTTGTTAAAATTGTATTTGTAAATATTAAATATAATTTTGAGCTTTAAAAACTGAATTTACTTTAAAAAATATTAACATAATATATGTTTAAAGATTATATGTAAATCATATTTTATATTACAATGAAAAATGATGAAATGATTTAACATAAATATGAATTAAAAAAAAAATTTAAAACATTTTTAAAAAATTAATATAAAAAATACATTAACAATATGTAAAATTTTGAAATATGTTTAAGGATAATATTTAATTATTCATGCTTAACTACATGCAATTTTTTTAAAAATTTAATTTTCACTCCTAAAGAACAAAATTGTGTAAATTAAAGATAAATATGATAAAAAAGGTGACATCCTCTTAACTTAGCATTTAATAAAATAAAGAGCAAAAAAAAAAAGAAATAACACTTAATTATTCAAATAAAAGAGAGTTTTTTAGGAACAAATTTAAAACGTTGCATTAGCTATAAACATTTATATACCCTTCATGGTCAGGCTGGTTAACTTTTTGATTAGGATTAGGCTATTTAACAACAGTGATTAAGTTGTAAGTCTTAGTTTCTAATATGAAAAAACAACATTACCCATCTTTCATTGCATATGGACTTCGACATCAAAGATTTAAAGTAGTTAGTTGAATTTAGCCAACAATCCTTTCTTAGCACAATTTTTAATCCTATAAACTTGAATATTTCAAAATTGAGCATTTTACTATATGTTAAAATTAAATCACTAATTTTTAATTTCTAAGATAAGGAAATCTTGATACTACAAAGCTGCTTTAAGTAGCAGTAAAATAGCCATCGCGAACAAAGCCTTAGACTTTATTTTACATAATTTTTTCTTAGAGAAGGAAATTTACATAATTTACCTTATCTTAATAATATGTCTCGATTGATGTTATATTTCGATGGAGAGTTACGTATTTCGGATGAGTTCACACCAACTTATATTGGCGGAGGAAATAGATAACTTCTTATCGATGTTAATATTTCTCTTGTAACTTGATGTTGTTGCAATTTGTGTAATTTGTTATGTTGTATGGGTTTCCATTTTATTTTTTAATTTTTCATATTTTTGTTGATATTAAGTTGAAATGTTTTATAGATTAATTTTTGTTCAAGCACGAGTAATTATGCGCAAGTGTAATTAGACGAGATGTGTGGACCAAATTTATTTATGCGCGTATGTTACTTATGTAATTTCGGTAATTAATTTTGTTATTTTTAGAGTAGGTTTAATTTATGATATTATTTACAAATTCACTTACTTTTTTATACTTGAAATGTTTGTCAAATTTTTAATTTTAAAATGATTTTTTTTTAGATAGTAAATTAAGAACAAAATTTGTTAAATAAACTAAGTTTAGATTCATATATAGATAAAATTTAATGGGTAGGATAAAATTAAGAACAAAATTTGTTAAAATTAAGAAAACGATTAGGATATGCTAATCTTAATAGTACATGTAAATAATGTTACCGTAAATATAGCTAATAATTATTTACCTGAATATTATTAATGTTTTTTTAATTTTATAAATGTTAACCTTTTTTAAAAAGTTTGTAAATAAATTAAATTTTAATTTATTTAAAAAAAGTAAGAAAATATTTGAATAATATTTAAAAAAGAAATAATTTGAGTTGTTAAAATTGTATTTGTAAATATTAAATATAATTTTGAGCTTTAAAAATCGAATTTACTTTAAAAAAATATTAACATAATATATGTTTAAAGATTATATGTAAATCATATTTTATATTACAATGAAAAATAATGAAATGATTTAACATAAATATGAATTTAAAAAAAAATTAAAACATTTTTAAAAAATTAATATAAAAAATACATTAACAATATGTAAAATTTTGAAATATGTTTAAGGATAATATTTAATTATTCATGCTTAACTACATGCAATTTTTTTAAAAGTTTAATTTTCACTCCTAAAGAACAAAATTGTGTAAATTAAAGATAAATATGATAAAAAAGGTGACATCCTCATAACTTAGCATTTAATAAAATAAAGAGAAAAAAAAAATAACACTTAATTATTCAAATAAAAGAGAGAGTTTTTTAGGAACAAATTTAAAACTTTGCATTAGCTAGAAACATTTATATACCCCTCATGGTCAGGCTGATTAACTTTTTGATTACGATTAGGCTATTTAACAACAGTGATTAAGTTGTAAGTCTTAGTTTCTAATATGAAAAAACAACATTACCCATCTTTCATTGCATATGGACTTCGACATCAAATATTTAAAGTAGTTAGTTGAGTTTAGCCAACAATCCTTTTTTAGCAAAATTTTTAATCCTATAAACTTGAATTCTTCAAAATTGAGCATATTACTATATGTTAAAATTAAATCACTAATTTTTAATTTCTAAGATAAGGAAATTTTGATACTACAAAGCTACTTTAAGTAGCAGTAAAATAGCCATCGCGAACAAAGCCTTAGACTTTATTTTACAAAAATTTTCTTAGAGAAGGAAATTTACATAATTTACCTTATCTTAATAGTATGTCTCGATTGATGCTATATTTTGATGGAGAGTTACGTATTTCGGGTGAGTTCACACCAACTTATATTGGCGGAGGAAATAGACAGCTCCTTATCGATGTTAATATTTCTCTTGAAATGTTTAAACTAAGAACTATGCATGCACTAAGGATAAATTCAACAACAAACACTATTAACCTCACATGTCGTCTTCGAGATAATGGTGGATTTTGTGCGACCCATGTCATCGATGATGAGGTCTGTGAGTACATATTGATGGAGGCTAAAACACATACTATCGTTGTATATGTGGAGGTTGAGCAAATTACTCACACCGAGCCTGCTGCCCCATCATCTCAAGCTTACATGTGAGTTTCAACCATTAGGTTTCATAACTCTTAGAATGAACTTGTCCTTACACCTCATTTAACTTTTATGTAATAGGCTCACTCCCACATATGAAGCCTTTATGGCCAGTATAAAAGATATTCCAAGAAATGTTGAAGATGATTTACATGGCCGTCTTAGTTTATGGGAGCGACCCAGTTATTCGATGCAACAGCTTCTAAGAGCTGAACCTAGACATGGTGTCGGTGAACATCCATTGAGATAACTAACTACACACAATTACAAGATATCCATCCCACAGTGCCTTACATGCAGCGTAATTCACAAAATGAGCAATACACAGAGGAAAATTCTCATGGTGATAGAGATGAAATTGAAGGGTATTAAACGATGAATAGCGATAGTAGTAATTCATCGCATTATGGAAGCCCAAAATGGATGAGCCTATAGTGGGCACAAATTTAACAAAATGGAATGTAATGGGTAAGGGTTCATTGAAGATCACGCAACACAAAATCGCGATGGATCAGATGGGATGAACATCAATAACGATTTTGTCGAAACTGTTCGGACAACTAAATAGTGGGATGATGATGAAAAATTTGATGATCCCTGCGTAAATATTGTTAGCTCGATAGAAGCTACTACTCCAATAGAGTTATATGAATGTCAGATATTTCATACAAAGCGAGATTTGCAAGGCGTAATTAATGGATGATTGATTCTTCATAATGTTCAATTTTTAAATTCAACATCCAACAAAAGTCGATTGAGTATCATGTGTGCCCAACATGAGAATCCTGATCGGCCCTGCCTTTGGTGCTTACATGTAGCACGAAGTAAAAGACTAGGTGGGTTATGAAAAATATCTACATGTGGACCTCCACATACATGTACCCACCCCATTTTGGCTAGTAG
This sequence comes from Dendrobium huoshanense, assembly GCA_016618105.1. Classification (NCBI taxonomy): domain Eukaryota; kingdom Viridiplantae; phylum Streptophyta; class Magnoliopsida; order Asparagales; family Orchidaceae; genus Dendrobium; species Dendrobium huoshanense. Next base: position 2,757,668 of record CM028355.1, read on the forward strand.
ACATCATAATTGCACATCCAAGTTTATATGTAGACATATCATTCCTATAATTAGACAACAACTAGACATGAAGCCGAAGGAGATCATAGCTAGAATGGAGTCAAAATTTGAGATTAAGATTTCATATATAAAGGCATGGGACGCACATAGAAAAGCTATTAAAGCCACTTTTAGTAGCTACGAACAATCTTATCATTGTCATTTTTGTTTTATGGAGGCCTTATGATTATCCCAACCATGCACTGTATACAATATTCATGTCGTAGCTCCCGCACAATTCAAGGGACTTTTCTAGGCATTTGGTCCATTTATATATGGGTGGCAACACTGCAGGCCAGTGCTGAGCATGGATGGTACATTCTTGCTTGGGAAGTACCGAGGGACCCTCCTGGCTGCCGTAGGAATTGATGGCAATGACGAACTGTATCCACTAGCATTTGTAGTGGTGGAATCCGAGAGCAATGAATCATGGATTTGGTTCCTACAAAACCTACAATAACTAGTACCAACTATAGTTGATAGGGAGAAGTTGTGTATAGTTTCTGATAAGCACCCAGTACTTGTACGCATGTGCATTGAAGTATTTCCCAATGCTGTTCATATGCACTACCTTCGTCACTTACGAGAAAATTTTAAAAAGATTGTGCGTCGCTTAGAAACTCCAGATAATGAGGGATTAAATAACAAAATGTATTTTGCATGAAATATTGATGATTATTCATATTTCAATCGAATGATGGATGAAATTAAAATTATAAAGCAAGAGGCATTCGATTGATTGGTACAACACGATGTCTCTAAATGGTCCCTATTATTTGATGAAGGATGTCGGTATGGTATTATGACCACAAACACATCTAAATATTTTAACGGTGTGCTTAAATATGCTCGTAGACTTCCTATTCAATGGCTAATAATGTCAATTTATTAACGGTGTGCTTAAAACAGTGGTACTCGTGCCCTTCAAAATTCTCTTCCATCCGGACATGTTTAGCCCTTGAATAGGAAGTCAACGGGCATGTTTAAGCACACAGTTAAAACATTCAGATGTATTTGTGGTCATAATACCATACCGACATCATTTATCAAATAATAGGGACCATTTAGAGACATCGCGTTGTACCAACCAATCGAATGCCTCTTGCTTTATCATTTTAATTTCATCCATCATTCAATTGAAAATATGAATAATCATCAATATTTTCGGCAAAATACATTTTGTTACTTAATCCCTCATTATCTGGAGTTCATAAACGACGCATCATCTTTTTAAAATTTTCACATAAGTGACGAAGGCAGTGCATATGAACAGCATTGGGAAATACTTCAATGCACCCGTGTACAAGTATTGAGTGCTTTTTAGAAACTATGCATAACTTCTCCCGATCAACTACAGTTGGTACTAGTTGTTGTAGGTTTTGTAGGAACCAAATCCATGATTCATTGCTTTTCGATTCCACCACTATAAATGCTAGTGGATACAGTCCACCATTGCCATCAATTCCTACGGCAGCTAGGAGGGTCCCTCGGTACTTCCCAAGCAAGAATGTCCCATCCATGCTCAGCACTGGCCTGCAGTGTTGCCACCCATATATAAATGGACCAAATGCCTAGAAAAGTCCCTTGAATTGTGCGGGAGCTACGACATGAATATTGTATACAGTGCGTGGTTGGGATAATCGTAAGGCCTCCATAAAACAAAAATGACAATGATAAGATTGTTCGTAGCTACCAAAAGTGGCTTCAATAGCTTTTCTACGTGCGTCCCATGCCTTTATATATGAAATCTTAATGTCAAATTTTGACTCCATTATAGCTATGATCTACTTCGGCTTCATGTCTAATTGTTGTCTAATTATAGGAATGATATGTTTGCATATAAACTTGGATGTGCAATTATGATGTCTACTAGTCAAAATGGGGTGGGTACATGTATGTGGAGGTCCACATGTAGATATTTTTCATAACCCACCTAGTCTTTTACTTCGTGCTATATATAAGCACCAAAGGTAGGGCCGATCAGGATTCTCATGTTGGGCACACATGATACTCAATCGACTTTTGTTGGATGTTGAATTTAAAAATTAAACATTATGAAGAATCGATCATCCATTAATTGTGCCTTGCAAATCTGGCTTTGTATGAAATATCTGACCTTCATATAACTCTATTGGAGTAGTAGCTTCTATCGTGCTAACAATGTTTATGCAGGGATTATCAAAATTTTCATCATCATTCCACTGTTGAGTTGTCCGAATAGTTTTGACAAAATCGTTATTGATGTTCATCCCATCTAACCCATCACAATTTTGTGTTACGTGATCTTAAATGAACCCTTGCCCATTAAATTCCGTGTTATTAAATTCTTCCATAGGAATCTGGGAGTCCAATCTTGGGCTACCATCATGCGATGAATTACTACTATCGCTATTCATCGTTTCATACCTTTCAACTTCATCTTTATCACCATGAGAATTTTCCTCTGTGTATTACTCATTTTGTGAATTACGCTGTTGTTGACCTCTTTTTTTGACCCGACCACACTCCACTGGACTCACTAGGCTAGATTGACCAAGTCAACTGTTGACTGAGTCAACCCAAGCCTTAATGGGTCAAAATCGATCCATTAGGCCCATTAAGAGCCCAAATTTATTTCAAATTGAATCCAAATCCTTTCATGGCCCAAAATCTCATCCCCTTTAGCTCTCTTGACTGATTTGACCAAGTCAAACTTTGACTTGGTTAAATCAAGTCTTAAATAGGTCATAATAGCCTAATAAATCAAAATTAAGAGCCCACTAAATGCAATTAAAGCTCCCAAATATTTTGAAATTCAAACCACGGCTTAAATAGCCTGGCTTCCCTCCTAATAAGCCAGGGATTGAATCCCCACCGTTCATGATAGGGTTAGGCCCTTTAAATACCAAAAATTTGATCTTTTTTGAACTTTTTGCTCTTGCTTGATCTAGAGACCACCTCAGGCCTTAAGATTTGGTGAGAGTACTCCTGCGACCTTCCTCCACGTTTTCCAACACAACCCGACCTCCTCGAGTCACCGGTGGCGAGATCTCGGCGAGACCGAGCCCCATGTCCCTTTCGGGCTGATTTCCATTCGATCGAGGGAGATTCGGAGCTCAAAATCAAGAGAAGAAATATTCCTGCATCTTCCACGATTCCAACGAGCACAAGAACACAAAAAGCTGACGGTTAGATCTCGCAAAAACCCTTAGAATATGCACATAGCTTAGGGTTAAATAGCTTTTCAAAAAGCTGATTATTTTTCGAACGAACACTTCCCCATAATTTTTGTAGATTACTAGAGTCTACGTTTAAAATTTTATCAAATTCCATCAAGTATTCTGAGAGAACGAAGCGTATTTCTATTCTAGGATTTCGGTTCGATTCTTTGAACTGCATGAAATCGCAGCCGTTGATCTTTAGATCAACGGTTGTAATATTGTCGTTCTGTGTTTGGGCCGAACAGCAGATCGGTTGTGTGCCTACGTGGATTAGTTGCTCAATCATTGGCGTGAACAGCGGGTCCAATCTCGTCGCGCCAAGTGTCACATGCTGAATATTCTGGATTTGAAATTGATTTTTAAATAGTTTTTAAACTATTTTTCTTTGTAAAATCATAATAAATTCTTTTTTTATCCAAAAAATACGTATAATACCTCGTTATGCTCGTCTTCTCGGCCCCTTTAATTTAAAACTATTTTCATTTAAAAATAATTATTATATTTTGAATTATTTTAAAAACAGTAAAATTCCTTATTTTCTTATTATTTAAATTGTTTTCTTTTTGTATAATTATTATTATACTATTATTTTAATTATAATTATTTATAATAATCATTATTTCAAACTATTTGTTACTGTTATTTTAATTATTATTGATATTATTATTATTATTATTATTATTATTATTATTACTTTAAAAGAAACTATTTTCATTATTATAATTATTGTTAATATCTCTATTATTATTATTATTATTATTATTATTATTATTATTATTATATTTTAAAATATTTTGAAATTTCAGAAGTTTTGATTATTTTAATTTAATTCTTACTTGTTGACCTCATTTTTGTATGAGGTCATTAGGGACCCATCCAAATCAATCCTGACCCTAAAATCTCTCAAGACCTTAGATAAATTATGAACTTAGGATCTAATCCAGACCCTATGATCAAGTCCACACTTTCAAACCCAAAATCCATGTCAAATCCAAAATCCAGACCCAAATCCAATGCTAAAAGGCCAAGTCCTAAAAGCCTTTTTCAGCAAATTTTCAAACACTTCAAAATCAATCAAATGACCTCCGATTCAGAGTCTATCAGTTGCATATTGATAGGACATATCTCTGGAGGCAACCCTCCAAATTTGAACCCATTCTGAGGCCTCTAACCTCAGAATCTAAATATAAATCCAAAGGCTGTAAAACCTTCAAATATTTACGGCCTATGCCACTGGATCTGCCATCCAGTGGATTTTGACCTTAGAGCTCTCTCCAAAGCCTCTAATTACTTCCAGACCCTTAATTATAACTCACTGAACAGTAAACTGCATTTTGGTTGACCCACTTTGACCCCAGTTGACCAGGGGTCAAAATGACCAAAATACCCCTATGGGGCTCAAATGGTGATTTCAAACCAAATGAACTCTGAATTGAACGCAACCACCTCCAGTAAGTTTCAAATATCAAACCAAACTTGTTGGACCCATTTCCAAGCTTTGGGTCAACCTGGTTGACCAAGTCAATCTAGTTGACCTAAGAGACCCTTTAAGGGTCCAAATGGGTGTTTTGACCCAAATGACCTCTCCAGGCCATGGAACTACTTCCATTGGTCTTGAAACGTCATTTGAAACCTGTTGAACCCATTTCAAAACCCTGAATCCAGTCGGTTGACCAAGTCAACCAATTTTGGCTTAAGGGCCCATTAAGCCCTTTTGACTCGAATAACCAATTCAATCCCTGAAAACACCTCTACCAGACTTCAAATATTATTTTAAACCTGTCCAGCCTAGTCCCACCCCTTGAGTCAACCTAGTTGACCCAGTCAACCTAGGTTGACTCAAAATTCCCTTAAGGTTTTAATGGGTTATTTTAACTTATTCAACCCATTGAATCCATTTCATAGCTCCAAAATCAACTCCTAATATAGTCTAACCATGCTTTGGGATGTGGGCCTACCAAACCCATATAGAGTTGACCAAGTCAACTCTAAAGTTGGGTCAAACCTATTCCAAGCTCCAAATCAACTCAAACTTCAAACCCTTCCCTTGGTTTTGTTTATGATCCAACCTACTCAACCCCTAGGACCTCTAGGCTGCCACATCAGCAGTCTACTTGGGTGTTGACCAGTCAACATGGTCAACAAATTCTTTTAGAGCCTTAGGAAGCTTATTCCTTTGAGCAATTTTACATTCCTTCTAATCCTCTTTGAATTAATTTCACTCCACCAGCACCCTAGGTTGCCTCCTATGCCACCTCAGCCTCCCTTGACCCGTTGACTTGTCAACAAAGTCAAACCAAGCCCTCAAATCCTCCCAAATGGCCATAATCAGCCTTCAACCCCTTTTCCTCCATTAGGGCTGCCTTAGGCCGACCCATTTGTGGTTTAAAGCTCACTCAAAGCCCTCCTAACAAGGATCAGGCCCTGGTTTAGCCTCAAATGGCAGTGGTCCCCCCCCCCCCCCCCCACCTCCCTAAGGTTGGCCAATGGTTGGAGGGCCTTTCCCAGCCTTTCTCCCTGCCACCTGACGGCTTGGGACACTTGTCCCTCATCAGGGAGAGCCCCCTGATGCATCCCAGCCATCCATTTGGCTTGGGGATGTTTGAATAGAGAGAAAAGGCCCTAATGCCTCTCATTCTAACCCTAAGCCTCTCTCTCCACTCAAGCTTTCTCAAACCCAGCCCTCTGTTCCATTGAGCTCCCCAGACATCTCTCAACACTCTCCCACCAAAATCCCTCTGGTCAGAGGCCTTTTCCGGCGAGATCCCGGCGATCCTAGCCTAAATCCGTTCAAGAGGATCTAGCAAACGATCCAGGAGTTTTCAAGTCGTGGACTCTTCTACAAAAAGGAGCGTGGACAGTCTACAAGTGCAACAAATCCATAAACGGTTTAATCCGTCCAAAATCAAGGTGAAAAACTCAAACCCTAGGTCTAGGAACACTGGTTTAAATAGCTTTTTGCAAAGCTCGTTTTAATCCAAATAAAATATTCCCCATGATTTCTGTTCATCTAAGGAATGTATGTTTAAAATTTCTTTGATTTTCATCAACTATATCAAAAAAATGAGCCCAAAAATGCCTATAGAGCTCGGTTCGTGCGACTCCCAGCTAGGCTGAATCGGAACCGTTGATCTAAGGATCAACGATTCGGATTCAGCCATTCCGCGGTCCGATTTGACCGTGTATTTGATCCCCCATTCGGCTGGCCGTCCGACAACATCTGGTCCGTCAGCTCATTTCCGCGGGATTAATTCTCTGCCGTCCGATCATTCTCTGTTAGGATCGGACGATGGGATCTAATCTCCAGCGTCGGATCAAACTCCCGCAGATCTGATGGCTACGGCGGGCTGCTGACTTGGATAAGTGAATTGCACGTGGGTCCCGCCGCCAGGCAATCATCCCGAAATGATTGCTCAATGATTGACCCGCCGCCGGCGTGTTTTGGAGTCCCAATCCGGATGCGCCACGTGTTAATCCCGCCGCCAGATCATATTAATCAAGGTTAATTAGTCTTTTAGTTATTTTTAATTATAGAAACTTCAAAAAAATATTAAAAAATAAATACTTGTCAGAAAATTAAGTGTTTTATATCAAACTGTCCAGATTTCTGAGACCTTTAATTTAAAATTAGAATCATTTAAAAATATTACATATATTTTGAGCAATTTTAAATAGTGATTATTTAAATATTTTAATTATTATTTAATTAAAATAAGTCTAAATGCTTTCAAAATTTTAAGAAGGATACTTTTAATCTATTTTTAGCTTCCAGAAAAATTTTCAAAATTATTTAAGCAAATTTTGATATTAATTTGAGTTAGGTGAGTATTTTAATAGTTTACTAATATTTAATATTGAATATTTTAAAAATTTAAAACTTATTATCTTAATAAAGTTAAAATCAGTGGATCTCCCAACCTTTCATAAATTATTTTGATAATAATTTTTTTGGAATTATTTTAATTTAAAATATATATATTTATATGTATGGTTATATATACTTTAAAACAATTTTGAAATTATACATATATGTAAATCTTTGAACTTTGGGAGATCTCCCTTGAAGCTTTAAATATAGATTGAGCTTGTTTGAATGGAAATCATGGGGAGTGATTAGTGCATAGTTGTGTTTCAACTATTCACTAATCAAGATTTAAGTTAAGTTGATTATGTTAGTTCTTGCATGCTTAAGGTACACACACCACTTAGATTTAGGCTTTCCTAGATTTAGGATTTGCTTGATGTGATTGCATATCGTTTAGGTTGAGTTCAAGGGTTAAGAACTTTGATTCAATCCTATTTAAATCTAGTGACATTAAGGACAATAATTAAGGACATGTTTAGAAAATTTAGAATATTTTCAATAATTAGGATTCACTTCTTCTTGAGTTGAAACTTCAAACACTTGAACCTAGTGACATGTACAGCCACTAGGAAAAATTTCACTAATTTTTGAAACCATTAAGACACTTAATTAATTTTCTTAAGCTTAAACCTTAATTAAGCCATTAAACCTTCCAGAAAGTGTAATAAATCCAATTTAAATCCAAAAATTATGTTTAACCCTTCTAACTGACCATAATTAAACCCTTAACCAATGAAAATTAAAATCAAAATTATTTGACAGCAATTTATACCTTAATCTAATTTTAAGTGAAAATCAATATTTAATTAATATAATTAATTAATTATTATTAAAAATTCCAAAAATTTCCCAAACACTTGGGAATCTCTCCTTAGGTCATTTCTGACCTTTGGAGTTGATTTCAAGGAGTTTGGGATTCATTTGGAGAAAAATCATAAAAAGGGCCCTCTAATTAAGAAATTTCAAAAATTCATTAAATAGTCAAATCTTCCAATATCCATAACTAATTCAAGAAAAATCCAAATCACCCAAACTCACTTGCATTCAACTCCTAATAAGGTCTAATATTTACTAAAAATATTAAATTCCAGAAAACTGTAAAATTTCAAAAAGTCAACAAATCGGTCAACTCTAGGTCAAAACTAGTTCACAACTTCAAACCTTCGTAATAAAATGCAGAAAAATACGATTTCGACGTACTTACCTTCTAACTGATTGTAGTAAGGTCTAGTATTTTAATAAAATACAAACATTCCAGAATTTGAGCTTAATCAAAAATTCAACTTTTGATCTTTTAATTAAGTGATTAAAATATTCAAAAATTCATAAAATTCAAATTATTCCAAAACTCCAGAAAATGTTAGCTCAATATTTAAAACATTCAACAAATCTTTTAAAATACAACAACCATCCTAAAGATGAAGTTTATTGGCTGGACTACTCCGGGCTGCGGGGCTAAGTGTCCTAAGGAGGCTGGTTCCTCGAGCCTAGTGGCACAACGCCACGAATGGATTCCAAGGGATGTTAAAACCTTAAAAATAGATTAATCATTAATTATCTAATCTTTCAAAACTTCTAATTTAACTACATTAATTTGGTTTATCGGCTGGACTACTCCGGGCTGCGGGGCTAAGTGTCCTAAGGAGGCTGGTTCCTCGAGCCTGGTGGCACAACGCCACGAATCGATTAATGAAAAACTTAAATTAATCAATTTTGAAAATCAGCAACCAAACATTTCTAACAAAATTCATTAATTTTTAAGCCTTAATCAGCCTAAAATATTTAATTATACCGGATACCACTGGGTAACCCAAGCCTACGAGGCTATTAACTTAGCCCCAAGGAAGGTGAAATAAACTTCACGGCCTCGGTGTGAAACAAAGTTGATATCCAACAAATAATTAAGTAAGTCTTAAAATTAACCTCAAGCCATTAATACTTGAATTCAAACTTAAATCCTTTAAACCTTCCAACCAATCGAACCTTAGATAACTTTAACTAATAATCCTAATTAGGATACATCAAAACCACACGACGACCTACCTCACACACTTTAGATGGTTTGCTAGGATCACCGACTCTAGTTTTAGGATAGGCCGGTGTTTTACTTTTTACAGTTGTGTGCCGAGTTTTCGAGTTTTTACTGCATGCTGTTTGCTAGAGTAGAATTGATGTGTTTACTTACTTACTTCCTGCATTCTGTGATTGATTGTACGTTAGATTTACCCCTAGGTTAGGAGCAAATTATACTTGTGCAATTTTATGCAGGTGGCCATGCTCATACAAGGAGCTAAAATTAAAGGGGGCAGTTAATTAAAAATATATATATACTCTTTGCACAGGTACCTGCCGCGCTTAAGACCCCCTTTAAATAAAAAGAGCATGGCCAAGTGTGGCTAAAAAAAAATGCATTTCAAATTTTCATATTATAACTGCTTGGGATTGAATATACAACTGTTGATTATTAGGATAACCTTGCAGGATCGAGTCTAAATTTTCTTATTTCTCTCAATGTAAATTTAATTCAGTTAAGTTTGTATTTATTTAAAATGATTTGAGATTGGGATATAAATATCCAATTTGAACTCCAAAGAGGTGAAGACATACCTAAAGGGGAGAGTCTTCTTCCATTTGGAATTCAAATTAGGATACTTTGCAAATATCCAAAGAGGAAAGATAGCACCTCGATCAAGGGGGAGTTTCTTTCCATTTGGATATCTTGAACCGACGAATCAAGATGTTCGTGAGAAGATGAATGATTGGACAACGAGAAGAATCCCAAGTCTCAAAATCATTTGATTTAGGATTAGAAATCCGGGTTGTAGTCAGTGGTGCCCGGCCACTTTAATTTCTTGTAATTTTTGAGATGTAATAATGAGTGGCACTTGCCATATGGACATTCAATTTGATATATTTAATTGATTTTGCATTAGAACTCCTGTTTTTCTAGTCTTTTTATTTGCATGCAGCGTTTGATTTAGCCTGGAATTCGAATTTAGGCTCTTAGGGGTTTGTCAAAAAATTCTTCTACTTTAATTAAATAAATTTTTTAAGATAAGATAGAAATTCTAAACGGTCTTAAGAAGTAAGCTCGGACTCGCCGAGGGTTTTTCATGCATTCATATTATACTTTCTCAACCTTGTTAGGCATCTCCCCGCCTGCGGGTTCTGGCAGACCACCTGGCCTATGAGGGTGCCGATCTGTCAAGGGGATGTTATGCAATCTCTAGGGAAAAACCTATTTTCTAAGCCAAAATTTTTAAACTGATACATACAAATTCTGCATTCAATCGAGTCAATTAGCATGCATCGCATTAGCAACAAATTTAAAAGAGTCTAATATTTAATTGCATTACTTAGACATCAAACCCAACATAAGTTTAAGGGACCATTTAGGATCCGCTCTAGATGTCGGTCCCGTTCTAAAAAACTTTTCTTAAATAACGTCCTTACCACTCAACATTAAAAGACCGGACTCATATTTTAAAATCGTTTAGGTGGTTTAGCTGGCTCCCCAATCCAGGCCGGGGTAAGACCAGATTCGCAATACATTAGCTAGGTTTGGGGCACTTTTAAGTGTCCAGTTTAGACTTAGGTTCTGAGGCCGGCTCGGGCCATAAGACCCCAAACTTCCGAGAATTGAATCCCAAATTTCTAATAAAATGAACCACTTAAACTAAAAATTTCTTTCAATCAAATACAAGCCTAACACTTAGGATAGATTGGGGTGTTTTCTGAAGTAATTAAGGATCTCAAAACACTCCCTACTCTTCTTCCTTTGACTCTGAAAATAACTGCTCAAACTTGAACCAATACCACTTGAATTTCCTACCCTTTTCTTCCTTTGATGTCAAACTTTGAAAATCCGAAATAAAATTTACACCGCTATTTTAATCGAAAGTTTTCGTAGGAAATTTCGATTTCCTACGATGTAATTAACTACGAGGGCTTGCGCTCGTAGGAGATTTAGTAACCCAGATCTAATTTTCAAAATCAAAATCTTTTAAAATCTCTAATTAATTATTTTTGGTAAATTTAAAATACAACGATCATTATCGTCATTTTCAAACGATCGATAATGATTGATATCTCCTTTCTTTGGAAAGGTATATCAATAACTATCGTGGATTTGATTATGAAATTAACGATCTTTCATCCAGATTAACATAGCCAAACAATTTTGAATTTGACTACAATAATTTGGATAACTTTAAAATTTTGAAATTTGAACCAATTAGTGAATGATATTCTCCCGTTTGGGATGATATATCGTTCCTAATGTTGTGTTAGATTTCAAAACTAAAATTCAAAATTTAATCTTCCCAAAGATAATTAAATATTTTCAAAACTATATATACTTAAAGATAAATATATTTTTCAATCAAAACATTACTTTATAATTTTTTTTTCATAAAGATACTATTATTTTAAAACTTTTTTTAATTAACTTTTATTGTCTTTTAAACTTCCAAAAATCATAATTTTCTCGTTTTAAATCTGTTTTGATCGTATTTAAATTCTGCACATTTCAAAATTATTTGTTCTAAAAAATAATATGCCTATCTGTAGTTATTTTGAAAATAGCAAGAATAAACCTTGGTTGTTATTTATTTAAATTGTATTTTAATAATAATTATTAGTATATTATTATTTTAATCGTACTTATGATAACTATTATGTTTTGAAATTATTTTTACTGTTTTGGCATTATATTTATTATCATTATTATCATTTTAAGTATTAACTTATTTATTGTAGATAGTATTAGTTATTATATTGCTATAATTGTTATTATTAATATAATATTAGTATTTGTATTACTATTATTATTTTAAATATTATTTCATTATTACTTTAAAATTTTCAGAAGCTTTAGAGTTTATTTTGATACTTATTTAATAATTATTTTAAGTACTTGTCATTTTAAGATTGTTTTAAGAATATTTTAGTGTAGTAAACTTCAAAAAATCATATCTTTCTCATTTTAAGTCATATTTTGGTGTGCCATACGTTATTTTAAAATTATTTGCAGAAACTGATTCTGGATGTTTAGACAGATTTTTGTTTTATGCTTTTATTTGAGTATTTTTGGTATTATTTAAATAATTATCATAATAATTATTTTAAATTAAAATTTATTTTTTAAACTATTTTGAAACTTTACTTGAATGACCAGTGAGTCTCTCCTATACTTATGTATTATAAACTCACCTATTTTTTATTATATTATTTTCTAAAAAAAAAAACTTATATATATATGTAGGTATTTTGATTATTTTAAATTACCTATATTTGTAAATCCTAACTTGGGGAGATTCACCACATGAAATTTTAAACATAGCTTCTGTGCATGAAGAGCAATAATGGGGGAGTGGATTAGTGGGTGGTTGGATTCAAATCATTCACTAATCCCTTCATTGTTCGTACTTACTTTTTGTCCGTCGTAGATCGCATGTGTAGGTTGCACCACGAGCACTTAGTTTAGGCTCTCCTAGATCTAAGGACATGGTGTGTTTACTACTTTTATACATTTTTCATGTATTATTATCTTGAGGGTTAGTGTGAACTATATTTAAACCCATATAACTTAGTGACACCTTAAGGACAAAAATTAAGAACTCGTCAAGCAAACTTAGAAATTTTTTAAGGCTTAGGGTAGATTCCTGATTGACATGAAAACTTCAAAACTTAAACTTAGTGATATTTGAAACATCCCAAAATTTTCTATGAATTTTTAGGAGTCTTTAAACCCTTTAATTAACTAACCATAATTAACTCGCTAAATAAGGCCCCGAGACGTTCCGAAAATTACAATAAATACATCTTAGGTAAAAAAATTACCATAATACCTCAAATTGACCAATCTGACCCTTGACCTTAGATAAATAGGGCTCCTCAGTTTGACTTTAGGTTGACCCTTAATTTGACCATAGGTGGAAATTACCTTTTTGCCCTTAATAATTCATTAAAAATTATTAAAAATACCATATTTTCTCCAAATACTTGGGAACACTTTCTCTGGTCATTACTGACCTTTGGGGATGATTCCAATCAGTTTAGAGCTGGTTTGGATCAAAACCTTAAAATCAGCCCTTTATTAGGAAATTTAGAAAATTCCCTCAATATCCTGAACTTAGAAAATTCATAACTAATTGTAAAAACTTCCAAATTAGGCAAACTCACTTGCATTAGACTCCTATTTGGGCCTAATATTTATAAAAAATATTAGGTTTTGGGAAACTGGCCTATATTAGAAAGTCAACTTTTCTGTCAACCGTAGTTCATTTAGGGCCCGAAACTTCTAAAATTCATAACTTTGCCTAGAAAACTCCAAATCCAGTGTACTACCTGGCTAACTATTCCTCTTAAGGTATAGTATTTTACTAAAATATTAGGAGATCCAAACCTAGCCTATTTCCCATTGTGACTTTTTGGACCCTTAGCCTCATACCTAGGAGGACTCGGGACTTTCTAAAATTGGCTAATGCAATTTAAACTTCAAATATCATTACCTTAAGCTTTTAAAAGTGATCAACAAACTAAATCCACTAAAATGGATCCTAATCCACTAATATTTGAATTTTAATTAAAATATCCTTTTAGACCCTCAACAAACATGTACTCTAGATAACTTTAACTAACTACCCTGCTTAGGACCTATCCAAACCACATCAGCCTTACACACACATAGAATTGTTTGCTAGGGCACCAATTATAGATCTAGGTTAGGCCGCTGGGTTTTATTTTTCTGCTCTGTGCCAGAGCTTTTCGTGGTTTTCATTGCATGCTGTTTGAAATTGTTGTTGTGTTTGCTTATTTTTTTCTACACTCTGTGGATGATGTGATGAGCGCTAGATTTACCCCTAGGTTATATATATATATATATATATATATATATATATATATACTATTCTTCCGTGCAGGTGGTCATGCTCAAGCTAATAAAAGGGGGGCACCGTTATGATTTTTAATGTTGTCTTATGCAGATGCTTACTCAGCTCCCCTGATATAATGAGGACTAAAATCATTAAATAATTATAACTGCTACAGGTGGAGCTGCTTAGCCCTCATGATTAAGAGCATGGCTTGGCACAGCTTCAATGGGTTGAGCTTTACTTATATATATATAAACTGCTTGTGATTTTTATTAGGATAACCATGCAGGGAGTCTAGAATTTTCTTTTTTTTTTTAAATGGTTGTAAAATTTGTAATATAGTTCAGAGTTGTAAAAATGTACTCTGAGTGGGATATTCTTATCCAACTTGAATTCCAAAGAAGAAGGCATCCCTAAAGGGGAGAGTATTCTTCCATTTGGAAGATCGAGTTGGATGGCTTTAGATATCCAAAGAGAAAATGCAATCATCCCCAAAAGGAAGAATTGTCTCTTCGTTTGGATATTCAAGCCACGATGGATTCAAGGAGTCCAAGGAGGAGAAATTCAATGAGTCCAAGGAGGAGAGATCCAAGGAGTCTAAGGAGAAAATACCCATAAGACTAAAGATATTGAAGATTGAAGACCCAATATCCCACTCAAAGTTGTTGGCATCTGTCATAGGCTTAGAAATCCGGGTTGTTGGCAGTAGTACCCGGCCACTTTACTTTCTGCATATCTGGGTTGTAATAAGGGCAGTTTGCCTATGGCCATTTAGTTGATTATTCTGGATTTATATTAATATGTTTACCTGATTGTGCAGTAGAATTGCTTGCTTTTTCTAGGGTTCTTTATTGCTTGCCGCTTTTATTTTAGCCTGAATTTTGTTAGGCTCTCTAAGGACAATAAAATTTGTTCTACTCACAACTAAAATTTTAAAATTCTAAGTTCTAAATAACATAGAAATCTAATGAACCTAGGGAACTGTCAGAATCGTCCGGGGTCGCATGCATAATACTGCATCATTCTTTCCTTGTTATAAGACATCTCCCTGTCTGAGGGTAGAATCCGGATAATCTGACCTATGAGGATGAAGTGCCGGACCTGGGGAGACTCAGTCTTTTCTAAAAATTTATTTTCTATAAACCTATTTTTAAAATTTTATAGCATTCATGAGCTGACATTTCAACTAGCATGCATTGCATTAGTAACCAACTAAATAAAATTTAATTGCATTAGCTAGGAGCATCTAACCCACATAAGTCCAAGACCACTTAGGAAACTCTCTAGATGTCGGTCCTACTTTCAAAAACTGTACCTCCCACCCATCTTTCATAACTGACTTGATAGTATTGTTTTAAAGCGATTAGGTGTTAGCTGGCTCCCCAATCTAGGCCGAGAAAAGTCCAGGTTTTGCACTACATTAGCTAGGACGCGGGTCTTAGTGTTGTTCGTAGAATACTAAGCCCAATCTAAATTTAGGGTTTGAGGCTACTACAATCGGTCTCGTAGTATGCCTAAAATAGTAGGTAGGTCTTTTCTTTTCAGGGATCCTAAATCCTACTTATCTGTGTCACAGGATGACGCCACCTCCATCTTTTCTCTCATGCATGTGATTGAGTGATTGATTTCTTTCTCCAGTTTACATTTAGTACCCTAGAGCCCCCGAATGCTGGTATGAGCCATGCATGTTGATTGAGCCTCTTTGAGACCTTTCTTCCCTTTGAGTAGGATTTTCTATTCTTTACCCCTATGCCAATCTCACTTTAGGAGAGGATAATGTATGATCCTTAATCGAAAGTTTTTTTAAGCTCCGGCCTGAGATGTAATTAACCACGGGGCTTGCACCCGTAGGAAACTCGGTCCCACATCTACTAAACCCTATTCGAACTATTGTATTGGGTGGAGGAAACCCGTGATTAGGTCCTGTATATTACTACCCATCGGGGTGTGTTGGCGAGAGCCTTTATCCTCAATGGTTAGTCATATGCACGATCCAATATGTCCCTTCCAATTGACCCGTTCGTGCGGTGCTCTTTCAGAGATCCACAACTGTATGTAAGGCACTATGGGATGGATATCTTGTAATTGTATGTAGTTAGTTATCTTGCAAGATGGATGTTCACCGATACTATGTCTAGGTTCAGCTCTTGGAAGCTGTTGCATCGAATAACTAGGTCACTCCCATAAACTAAGACGGCCATGTAAATCATCTTCAATATTTCTTGGAATATCTCTTATACTGGCGATAAAGGCTTTAGATGTGGGAGTGGGCCTATTACATAAAAGTTAAATGAGGTGATAGGACAAGTTCATTTTAAGAGTTATGAAACCTAATGGTTGAAACTCACATGTAAGCTTGAGATGATGGGGCAGTAGGCTCGGTGTGAGTAATTTGCTCAACCTCTATATATACAACGATAGTATGTGTTTTGACCTCTATCAATATGTACTCACAGACCTCATCATCGATGACATGGGTCGCACAAAATCCATCATTATCTCGAAGACGACATGTGAGGTTAATAGTGTTAGTTGTTGAATTTATCCTTAGTGCACACATAGTTCTTAGTTTTAACATTTCAAGAAAAATATTAACATCGATAAGGAGCTGTCTATTTCCTCCGCCAATATAAGTTGGTGTGAACTCACCCGAAATACATAACTCTCCATCGAAATATAGCATCAATCGAGACATACTATTAAGATAAGGTAAATTATGTAAATTTCCTTATCTAAGAAAAATTATGTAAAATAAAGTCTAAGGCTTTGTTCGCGATGGCTATTTATTGCTACTTAAAGCAGCTTTGTAGTATCAAAATTTCCTTATCTTAGAAATTATAAATTAGTGATTTAATTTTAACATATAGTAATATGCTCAATTTTGAAGTATTCAAGTTTATAGGATTAAAAATTTTGCTAAGAAAGGATTGTTGGCTAAACTCAACTAACTACTTTAAATCTTTGATGTCGATGTCCATATGCAATGAAAGATGGGTAAGGTTGTTTTTTCATTTTAGAAACTAAGACTTACAACTTAATCACTGTTGTTAAATAGCCTAATTCTAATCAAAAAGTTAACCAGCCTAACCATGAGGGGTATATAAATGTTTCTAGCTAATGCAAAGTTTTAAAATTGTTCCTAAAAAACTCTCTTTTTTATTTGAATAACTAAGTGTTATTTTTTTTTTTTGTTCTTTATTTTATTAAATGCTAAGTTATGAGGATGTCACTTTTTTATCATATTTATCTTTAATTTACACAATTTTGTTCTTTAGGAGTGAAAATTAAATTTTTAAAAAATTTGCATTTAGTTAAAGATGAATAATTAAATATTATCCTTAAACATATTTCAAAATTTTAGTTATTGTTAATGTATTTTTTATATTAATTTTTTTTTAAATGTTTTAAAAAAAATTTAACTTCATATTTATGTTAAATCATTTCATTATTTTTCATTGTAATATAAAATATGATTTACATATAATCTTTAAACATATATTATGTTAATATTTTTTAAAGTAAATTTGGTTTTTAAAGCTCAAAATTATATTTAATATTTACAAATACAATTTTAACAACTCAAATTATTTTGTCTTTTAAATATTATTCTTATTCTTAAATATAAGTCAAAGATTTATTTACTAACTACTCATATTATTTAAATATTATCTTACTTTTTTTAAATAGATTAAAATTTAATTTATTTACAAACTATTTAAAAAATGTTAACATTTATAAAATTAAAAAACATTAACTTAAGATTGCCTATTTTTAACTAGATCTTTTAATATTGACTTATTTAACTTACAAAAATTACTCTACCTTGATGTAGTTTATTTACAACTTTTAATTTATTAAATAATATATAGGTAAAAAATTATTAGCTATATTTACCTATCAATTCAACTTAATGGCTTGTTTTAAATTTTAACACATTTTTTAAAATTATTTTGGTACAACAACAACATCAAGCCATTATCCCACTACGTGGGGTCGGCTACATGAATCCTTTTTCTCCATTGTGTCCTATTAAAGGTCAAATTCTCATTAAAATCTAATAAAGAAAGGTCATTCCTAATATTTCTAACCAAATCTTTCTAGGTCTGTCTCTACCTTTCTTAACATAAGCCAAATCTAATACCTCTACTCTCCTAACCGGGTCATTAGAAGGTGGTCGTTTTATGTGACCAAACCATCTAAGGCGACTCTCTCTATTCTTATCTTCTACTGGAGCTACTCCAACCTTTTCACGTATATGCTCATTTCATATCCTATCTCTAAGAGTAAAGCCACTCATCCACCTAAGCATCCCCATCTCTATCACACTTAACTTAGTATTATGCTTCTCTTTTAATGGCCAACATTCAGCACCATAAAGCATTGCAGGCCTCACTACCATCTTATAGAATTTTCCCTTAAGTTTGAGGGGTACTTTTCTATCACACAACAAGCCCGATGCATTCCTCCACTTCAACCATCCAACTTGAATTATGCTTATAATATCCCCATCTATTTCACTATCACTCTGAACAATAGATCCAATATATCTAAAATGTGTACTCTTATTAATGACTTGATCGCCCAAAGTCACAATCCCCTCACTAGGTCTATTACTACTAAAATTACACTCCATATATTTTGTTTTATATCTACTCAAGCGAAAACCTTTTAGTCTCTAATGTTGACCTCCATAATTCAAGTTTACTTTCAACTCCCTCTCTAGTCTTATCAACAAGAAGAATATCATCATCAAAAAGCATACACCAAGGTACATCCTCTTGCAAATGTCTAGTGAGAACATCCATGACTAAAGTAAAAAGATATGGGATTATGGCTGATCCTTGATGTAACCCAACCAAAATAGGGAAATACTTGGTCAAACCACCTTGTGTTTGTACAAAAGTAATAGCTCCTGCATACATATCTTTAATGATTTGAATATAAGTATTATTAACTCCTTTCTTTTCAAGAACCCTCCATAGCACTTCTCTTGGAACTTTATCATATACTTTTTCTAAATCAATAAATATCATACATAGATCCTCCTTATTTTCTCTATATTTCTCCATCAAACCTCTTAATAAATGTATAGCTTCCATAGTCGACCTACCCGGCATGAATCCAAATTGATTTTGAGAAACATTAGTATCACGCCGCAATCTATACTCCATAACTCGCTCTCATAGTTTTGAAGTATGACACATTAACTTAATTCCTCTATAATTCACACAATCTTGTGCATCACCTTTATTCTTAAAAATAGGTATTAACACACTCATTCTCCACTCATCTGGCATCTTTTTAGTCTTCAAAATAGTATTAAAAAGTTTAGTAAGCCAAGAAATTCCTTCATCTCCTAAGCATTTCCACACCTCTATTGGAATATCATCAGGCCCACTAGCTTTTCCACCCTTCATTTTCTTTAAAGCCTCTCTAACTTCGGTTTTACTAATACGCTGATAAAAACAGAAATCTTTATTTTCATTTAGGGTGCTAAGGTCACTATAGTCAATTTTTATTTTCACAATTTTCATTAAAAGTTTAGCAAAATATCTCATCCATCTTTGTTGAATATCTTCTCCTAAGAAAAGTATTTTTTGATCTTCATCCTTAATACACTTCACTTGAACTAAATCCTTACAACTGTCATCTCTTTGTTTGGCTAACTTATACATATATATTTCTCCCTCCTTAGTATCTAATATATTATGCAAATAACTAAAAGCTAAGGTCTTTGCATCGCATATTGAAAGTATTTTTTAAAATTATTTTGGTATTTTGAAAAAAGAATAATAATAATTTTTATTAAATATACGGCTTCCACATTTTTGTTTCTATTGACATACAACTAAAATGACTCATAGCATAAATACTTCATATAAGGACTATAAATTGTCTCACCACAAAATTTTAAAGAAATAGCTTCAAATATGTTGAGGATGCCTCTATAAATTTGTATTTGATTTATCACTACAATTTTATCAAGATAATTATTTTATTTATTCATTTCGATTAAGCCTTTCAACTTGGCTTTAAAAAAAAAATCAGCAAATATTTTGGGATTTTCAAATTTTAATTCAAAAATTTTTATAAATAATATCATAAATTAAACCTACTCTAAAAAAACAAAATTAATTAACGAAATTACATAAGTAACATACGCGCATAAATAAATTTGGTCGACACATCTCCTATAGTTACACTTGCGCATAATTACTCGTGCTTCTCCCCCTTTCGCAACATCTCTTTTAGCTCTCTGGCAGCGATTTCCTGGCGATTCTAGGGTTTGGCCTCGGAGTTGCTCTGGAGGCGTTCTTCTCGCAGATTAGTCTGCTTTTTTGGTGACCTTTAACCTTTCTTCCTTGCTGCTACTATCTGCTTTCGCTCGGGTGGTTTTTTTCCTCTTTGTTTTGGTGCTCTCTTGGTTGGTCTTGTGGCTTCTCCTTTTGTTGTGGTCTTTTGGTGGTTTTTTTCCTTCTGTGTGTTCTCGCAGTGTTTTGTTTTGGTTGGCCTTTAGTTTCAATCTTTTTGGGGGGATGACGACCCCGTCGTCATCTAACCCTTCGGTTGCTTCGGTTCCTAATGGTAAATCCCGATCTTTTAAAGAGGCTTTAGCTGAAGAAGGTGGTTCATCTTCTAATCTGAAATTTGTTTAATCTTCCTTCAAAGGGTGTCCTGCTCTTTTGATTGAGGATTCGGTGGTAGCTCAACTTGCTAAACCCTTTGCTCTTACCCTTGTGGCTAAGTTTGTTCTTAAGAGACCCAATATTGATGTTATCCAAAAAAAAAAATTATAACCTTAAGCTGTCTGGTACTTTCCATGTCGGTTTACTTGATCCCAGGCATGTAGCTATTCAATTGAGTAATGATTTGGATTATAGCAAGATTTTTTCTAGGCGCTCTTACTACATTCAATCTTGCCAGATGCACCTTCTTAAATGGACTCCCGACTTTGATGTTCGTCATGAATCTCCTATTGTTCCTAATTGGGTGTCTTTTCCTAATCTTAGAATGCATTTCTTTAATTCTCAAATATTGTTTGGATTGGCTTCTATCCTTGGCCGGCCTTTGCAAACGGATCAGGCGATGGCTTCGTTTTCCCATCCGTCTGTGGCCGGGGTTTTGGTTGAGGTGGATATTTTTAAAAAAATATCCTAACAAGATATGGCTTGCATTTAATTTGAAAACTTTCTCATTTTTTGTGCGCATTGTAAAATGCATGGTCACGGCTTGAATGAATGTTTTAAATTACATCCCAACCTTAAGAAAGAAAAAGATAATCTCAGGCTTACTAAAGTGCAGGAAGCCAATACGATAAATGATAATAATCATAATGTGAAGGAAGGAGATGATAACTTGCCTATTGGTAAGGTGGTGGAGGAGCAGCCTGCTTCTCAGGCTGTGATTGCTCTGCCGGTTATTCAACCTAATGAGCTTCCTATTAGTGATGTGGGGGAAGGTATTATTAGTGATGTGGGGGAAGGTAATGTTTCTCATAACAAGGTCAATAATATGGTTCATAATTTATCTTCTCATACTACTTATGATTCTTCTGTTAATCATACTATTGTGGAAGAAGTTAACAACATCATGGATGTCAATACTAACTTTATTATTGAGAATAATCATGTTAAAGAGGATGGGCTGCAAGCTTTGGTTATTTCTCCTTTAAATCATCTTGCTACTGCTTCTAATATTGACAATGAGGTGGTTGAGGAGGCGGGGCCTTCTCAGCTTATAGCCGGTACCGAGCAAGATTTCTTAATTATTGAGGAACATACTAATGGGGATCCGTCGGGTAAGACTAAGATTGATAAAGGGAAATGTTCTGTGGAAGGTAATGAACGCTTTTTAACCTCATTAGAGGATGGTGTTTTTTATATTAAAAATGAGAGGCCTTCTAAGGGGCCTTCTGGTAATTTAAATGATAAAATTATGTTGTTATCTGATCTTTATCATTCTGATGCTTACATTGATACGGAAATTAATATTTTAGCTAAGTGTTATGCTAGAGAAGATAATGACCTTAGCTTCTCTAAGGGTCATGGTAAAAGGGGAAGGAAGCCTAGAAGTGTTATTTTACAATCCCCTAAAAGTACTAGATCGCATACTTCTCATTAATGTTTTTATGTTTAATGTTATTATTTGGAATGTGTGGGGGATTGGTTGCCCCTCTTCTAAATTTAGAGTTAAAAATTTATGTCGTAGTCATAATATTGCTATTCTTATTTTACTGGAACCTCTTATTTCTGTGGATAAATTATCCAGAACTGCTAGGTTTTTGGGTTTTAACAATGCTAAGTCTAATATTGCTAGTAAAATTTGGATCTTTTGGAAAGATTTTGTTAGGATTGAGATCATTGGAGATTTTACTCAAGTGTTACATTATAATATTGAAAGCTCGAACGTGCAATGTTGTGCGTCCTTTATTTACGCTGCTTCTTCTCGATATAACAGGAGGGTTTTATGGGAGCAACTTTTGCATTTTAATAATGTTTGTAACCTCCCTTGGCTGGTTGGGGGGATTTTAATACAATTTCTAATCCAGATGAACAGTTAGGTGGGTCTCTCCCTATCTATCAATCTATAAAAGAATTTAATGACATGATTATGGCTTGTAGTCTCATGGAGGTTGGTTACTCTGGTAACAGGTTTACTTGGCATAGGGGGCATTTGTGGCAAAGAGATAGGGTTCTTTTCAATAACTCTTGGGTTAACACTTTTAATCTGACCAAAGTTGAGCATCTTAGTCGCACCTTGTCGGATCATTCTCCTTTGCTTATTAACATTAAGAATAATCCTATAAGTTTTCCTACTCAGTTTAGATTTCAGAATATGTGGCTTCTCCATGATTCCTTTTTTGATGTTGTTCAAGTGAACTGGAATGCTCCTGTTTATCGTGATAATTCTATTTCTGGCATGAATAGATTATGGCTTAAGCTGAAAAGGCTTAAGTTAGTGTTGAATTGGTGGAATCATAAAGTTTTTAAAAATTTATTTAGCAACATTCTGATTGCTGAGACTAAAATTAACAACTTTGAGGATCTTTGTCAGTATAATCCCTCTGAGGCTAATATGGGCATTCTTAAAGAAGCTAAAGGGGAGCTTTCTAAGCTTCAGATTCAGGAAGAAACCTTTTGGAAATAAAAAGCGGCTGCCAAACATTTAGTGGAGGGTGACAATAACACTAAGTATTTTCATTCTTTAGTTAATAAGAAATGTTTCATTAATTATATCCATAAAATTGCACGTGCTAACGGTTCTTTTACTGAAGATAAAGATGAGATTGCAAGTATGGCTGTTAATTTCTTTCATAGTCACCTTAATAAAGCTTTTGTTCCTGATACTAATGTGGACCCTTCTATTATTCTGAATGTTATAACTTTTGAGGACAATGGTAACCTCTCTAAGGTTCCACTAATGGAAGAGATTAAAGGTATTTTATTTAACATGAAGGTTGATTTAGCTGCTGGGCCGGACGGGTATACTACTAAGTTTTTTCAAACTATTTGGTCTATTATTGCTAATGATGTTTTCCATGATGTTAAGGACTTCTTTAATGGTTCTCCTATTCCTAGGTTCTTTACTTCCACTACTATTGTTTTAATTCCTAAGAACCCTGCTGTTAATTTGTTGAATGATTTCAGGCCCATCAGTTTGTGTACTGTGTTTTATAAACTGATTTCTAAACTTCTGATGAGCAGGTTATATGTTTTATTGCCTAGATTATTTCTCCTTTTCAAATGGGTTTCATTAAAGGCTGTGCTATTGCTGACAATATTCTTTTAGCCCAGGAATTTTGTCAGGATTTGGACATTAAGGTGAGAGGTGGTAACATGATCATGAAATTGGATATTGCTAAGGCCTATGATAATATTAATTGGACTTTTATCTATAAAATTTTGAGCCTCTTTGATTTTGATTTGAATTTCATTAATCTTATTAAATCTTGTATTGAAAGTCCTTTTTATTCAATTATTGTGAATGGGAAGACTCATGGTTATTTCCAAGCATCTCATGGGCTGAGACAAGGGGATCCTTTGTCTCCGGCTATTTTTATTATCGTTGTTGACTACTTATCGAGGGGTTTGGCTAATCTGTTCTTTAATTGCCCTAGTCTCTATTTCAAAACTCTTGGCGGATTTCATGTCTCTCATTTATGTTTTGCGGATGATTTCATTGTGTTTTCTAATGCTTCCAAGAATAGGATTAGTAAGATTTTGAGAATTTTTAATCATTTTAAAGCTGCTAGGGGCCTCACTTTTAACAAGCAAAAATGTTGCTTTATTATTTCTAAGAATGTTGTTTCTGACCGTATTTTGGCCATTAGGAACCTTACTAGGTTTTCTCATAGTGTTCTTCCTTTAAAATATTGGGTATTCCTCTTTTTAAAGGCAGAAAAAGAGCTTTCCTCCTTGATGATTTAATTTCCTTGGTTCAGAATAGATTGTTTTCTTGGAATTCTTCTTTTTTAAGTTATGGTGGTCGGCTTACTCTTATTAAAAGTGTTCTTTGTTCTTTGCCTGTTTATAATTTTCAAACTCTCATGCCAACTAAGGGTGTTTTCCTTAGAATTGAGAGGATTTTGAATAATTTTTTTTGGAATGGTTTTGGGTCGAATTCTAAGATTCATTGGAAAAATTGGAAATGGTGTTGTGGCATTAAGCAAGAAGGTGGTTTAGGCTGTAAAGATATGACTGATTTGGCTTGGGCTTTCTCTTTGAAATTATGATTTAATTTTAGATCAAATGTTAGTCTTTGGGCCAACTTTATGAAGGACAAATATTGTGGTGGGAATCATCCTACCTTGCCTTGTTATTCTAAAGGTAACTCTAAAGTTTGGCAGCGCATCTGTTCTGTCAAATGGCTTATGGAGCCTTTGTTAACTTGAGGCCTTGGTAATGGTGATATTTTCTTTTGGCATAGGTGGGTTAATGGTGAGTCCATTGACTCATTACTCAACACTGTTTCTAATTCTAAGATGAAGGTTAATTATTTCTTCTCTGCTAATGGGTGGGATGTGGAGAAACTTTCTGCTTTCATTCCGGATAACATTATCCAAATTATTATTAAGATTCCTTTTGATGGCAATGTGAGGGACGTGTTACTGTTTTCGGGTTCTAAGGATGGCTCTTTCAGCATCAAGAATGCCTGGAATTCTTTCAGGACTAAAAAGGGTACTTCTAAACTTTTTAAAAGGATTTGGCATAACACCATTCCCCATACTGTTTATGTTTTTATTTGGAGAACTTTACATAACTTTTTACCTTCTGATGATAATTTGAGGAAGAAAGGTCTCATTATTACCTCTAAATGCCAATGTTGTTTTCATGTTGATAATATGCATCACATTTTTATTTCTAATCCTATAGTTGTTAAGGTCTGGACTTTTTATGAGGATGTTTTTCATTTGAATTTTTACAACGCTACTCTTTCTATATCCCAGTTATTTGATCTTTGGTTTGTGGACTACAAAGGTCATATTAGAAATGTTATATCTTCTCTCATTTGTTGGTATATCTGGTTGGCTAGGAATGACTCTAGGTTTAATGGGGTGATTATGGATCACCACAGGATTATTAACATAATTAAAGACAAAATCTTTTCTCTTTTCGCTGCTAAGGTGCTGTCTATTAAAAACTTCAATAATTTTTTTCATGCTATGTCTTTTTTTTGCATTTCTAGAGATTGGAATAATGTTATTATGAAGCCTCTTTGTGTTAGTTGGTGCAAGCCTATTCTTAACTACTTTAAAGTGAATGTGGAGAGGGTTAAAGTGGGGAATACTTTTGGTTATGCGGGTCTTATCAGAAATCATCTTGGCTTTCTTATCTCTGGTTTTGCTGGTCTGGCTGTGGTTGAGGATATGAATATGGTGGTTCTTATGAGTGTGATGAGTGGGATTAAGCTTTGTAAAAAGTATAGTATTCATAACATTATTTTATAGGCTAATTTTCCTTTGGTTAGCCTGGTGGATACTGGTAATAATGTATTTCCATGTGCTCCCGCTCTGTTTTACTTTAGGAGAATGATAATTGATGAGTTGAAGTCCTTTTCTCGTTCCTTTTCTATTATCAACGACGAGGTGAATGCAGTTGCCCAGGCGTTGGCTGTCCTGGGTACTGTGTTCAAGGATTATAAGGAGTTGAACATGGATAAATTGCCTGTTTACATTCAAGGTCTTCTGAACTTAGACCAAATGGGGTTTCCTTATGTATACCATTAGTTCTGGGCTTTTTTTTGGTGGGTTTTTTTTTTCAGTTGGTTTTTTGTTTCCTCTTTCTGTGTTTTGTTCGTTATCCTTTATGTGGGGTTCCGAGGGGTTATGTGGTATGTTCGTTCTGTTTTTTTGCTCCTCTTTGAGCTGGAGGTGATTTGGGTGCTTTGTTCCCATTATTTACTGGTTGGTGGTTTGGGAGCTGTGTTTGGGGTTTCTCTGTGTTGCTGATGTGAGATTGTTGTGGCTCATTTTGTTGGTTTTTTTTTCTAGTGTGGAGCTGCAAGGCTGTTGGTTCTTTGGTGGTGCATTTTTTGCAGGATTCGTTGGGGTTGGGGCACTGGCTGTGGCTGCATGTGGTTTTGGTGGAGTTTGGGGGTTCTGTTTGTATTTTCTATGTTGGCTCTTCTAATTTGGTTTTTGGCTTACTGGATACTATTGTTGCCATCATTATGGGTGGTTTTTGGTACTGGTCGGTTGTTAAAAACTTTAAGTTTTTATATGGCTTTATGTTTTGGTGGTTGTTTTTGGTTTTCTTGGGAGCTCTGGATTTTTACTGGGAAGCTGCTCATGATTGATTATTTTTTTGCTATTTCCTCTTTTTGGGTGCTCGTTCTTAAGCACCATAGAATGTTCCTAGGGTATCCTGTATTTTTTGGTAGTAAGGACCTTGTGCTCGTAGGTTTTTTTTTTCCTTTTCTTTTTGTAACTCTTTTGAGCAGTAGTGAGCGCGAGGTCCTTTTAAGGACCCTGTATTTTTGTCTTTAATCAACGTGTAGGCCCCTCTGTGGGTTTAAAAAATAATAATAATTACTTGTGCTTGAACAAAAATTAATCTATAAAACATTTCATACATTTCAACTTAATATCAACAAAAATATGTAAAATTAAAAAATAAAATGGAAACCCATACAACATAACAAATTACACAAATTACAACAACATCAAATTACAATATTAATTCAAGTAAAATATGCTGAAAAACTCTAACAATAAAAATTACAAAATTAACAGGAAAATATTTAATATAACTAAAAAAATTAAAACTTACCTTCAGAAATTGATAACCGAGAGCTTGATGAAGAGTGGGCTTAATTGGGGAAGAGTGGGAGAAAACGATTTGCGCCTGTCCCCTTTTATAAGCTCTTTCATCTCCACTGCCCATCTTCAATTTTCATCCACCAACCACCTGCACTCAACAAACGCCATCAATTTCCGCACCTACTTTCACGGAATTGGCGGATCTTGCCCCCAATACGTACAAAAATTTGCGGAAGTTGAGCTGTCAGCCAGCCAGTCTGCACTGAATGCGCTGGACTGAACAGCGCATTCTAAAGAATGCGCTCAGTATTTCGACGCATTCCAGGGAGTTCGAAATAAGGTTAATCTGTCAAAACAAAATGTGTTTATTTAAATGGAACATTCAAAGAATGCTCCATTAAGTTTGGCGCATTCTTTGAATGCGCCATTCAGGACCGCGCATTCAATGCATGCGCCAAAAAATTTTCTAAATTCGCTTGTTTTTAAATTTTTTCCTCCGCCACGCTGCTTCCGCTAAAAATGCCAACAAAAACGCTTGTTCCGAAAAATTGGCCAATTCATAACTAGTTGAAAGCATGCCATGGAATTGGTTCAGTCCAGGTCAACTTCCATTAGCGGGTTCCGAAGTTGACCCGCATCAGATCCGATTTGAAATAGCTTAAATTTTAGAACCCGAAGCCGATCCATTTGCCAAATGGGTTGATTATAACCATGAATTTTTAGGTCGAGTTCGAGTCGGATTTTGAGGTCATGTCAAATATTGGAGAATTTATTAGGTGTGGAGTCTGACGTAGAGATACGTCTGGGCTCCAATAAAATGTTGACACATTAAGTGCAGACGTGGATATTCAATTATTTTTTACTTTATATAATAATGTGTCAGCGGAACTTTAAGTCAAGCACATCAAAAGTGCAGTCAAAGCGCAGATAAAGTGCAGTCAAAGCAGAACAAAAAAGTGCTACAAAAGAACAGTTAAAGCGCAACTAAAGTGCAACTAAATCGCAGGTAAAACGCATGAAAAAAGCACAACCAAAGTGCACTCCACATCAAATTTTAAATGGATGTCCGGACATATCTCTATGTCCGGACTTTGCACCTGATAATTTCTCCAAATATTGACACCAATACATATGAGTGTTCCCACCTGAGCAAAACTATAATGGTTGGCTAGTTTTAAAAAAAAAACATTTGGTATTAAAAATAATGTATTTTTTACTTTTACTAAATATTGCAAAAGAAAGTGATGGTGGGCGGTGATGGAGGCCGATGTCAACGGTGACCGATGGACGAGGTGATTTTAAAAAAAAAATGTCTGAAAGATATTTTAAATATTTTTTTTAAAATAGTTGTGATAAGGTGTATAACATATTCATGTTAATATTGTAAAATGAATATTGAGCTTCAAACTTTTTTTTAGTAGCCTTATTTATAACATACAATGATAGCCTATATTGTTTGATAAATCTTATATTTCTATAAGAGATTATTGTATAAGGAAATCATGTAACTTAATTATCTAGCAAAAAAATCATAACATGAGAAACATCAATAGTCCTAAGACTATGGTATTTTTAATAAATTTTTTACATATATTAATTCATATTCCTAAAAAGAAAGTTCACACCTAAAAATAAATAGATAACTTTATACCACAACAAATGAGCTTATTCATGTTGTTTTTTAAACAAAAGTTGGAGTTGATAATCCCTTCTTCTCAAATGCATCATAATTTTTTATTCTATTTATTTTTATATCACATATTTTATTAAATTTATTATTTTTAAATAAAATTATGATTTATGACATCATCTTGTTCTACCTCGATTTAATCCCGTTAAAACCATCAGATCGTGAACCTTTCATTCTTACTCTTCATTGTTTGATCCAATTTTCAACGCCTTAATTTGACCTTTATAATAATTCAAGAAGATTCCTAAGTTCGAGCGAAGGATATTGTTTAACATGTTAGAGATTTGAGAATAATTCTGAACCAATTGCAACAACCACCCCGGTTGATTTCGATTTAGGTTTCGTTTGGGATGACTTTCTTATCACTTCTTAAAGCAGCTTTCTCGTATAAAAATTAGAATTTTTGTACTAAAAAATTGATTTAAAAAGCAGTAAAAAAACCGCCCCAAACGAAACCTTATATAAGTCTTTTGGATATGAAAATTTATTGGCTGGGATCACAGCAGTGACAGCAGGCAAAACATGTGAAATATGTCATTAAAAGATAGAATTATTACTAAATGTCATCAGAAAGGGATCAAAACAATTATTAGCAGGCTGAAAAACAAAAGGAAGAAGGCCCTATAGCATAAGCCATGATAAAACTTCCCTCTGAGAAGCAAAACTATGAGAACATAGAGAAAACAAACACACAATCACTTAATAATGACTCCTGGAGAGCGATTTATACAGCTGAAGACACTAACATTTGGTTTGGAACATCTTTCTTACTGCTTCTTAAAATAATTTTTTAGAAAAAAATTAATTTTTTTATATTTGAAAGCTGCTTTAAAAAGCAGTAAGAAAGCCGTCCCAAACAAAGCCTAAAAGAGAGGAGATTGAGGAAGACGAAAGAGCAGGCAAGATAGTGATCAGCTCAAGTAGTTCTTCCACCCTGAACTGTTATCATCAATGATAGTCAGTCTCAACCTCCTGATGTGCATTCACAAATAAGTGAAGGCAAAGCTTTCTGGGCACTAAAGGCCACCATGAATTTGCATTCCAGCAATAATCTTTTCACCCAATTCCTGCTATTCTGTATTTAAGAGAGGAACAGGAAGCGATGGAGAGATGCAACGTCGCTATTGAAAGCCTGGTTTGCAGGAAGAAGAATCTTCAAGCCCCATTTGGTGGGAGAATTTGTCCTCGGGTTTTGTTGCTATTTCATCAGAGCTGAACATCTTATCTGGTTCCCCATTACCCTGCTTCTTCCTTTTCACAACTTTGGTGGAAACCAAGCGATTCAAACCCTTGACCTCCAAATCTGTATTCCCGTTTCTGATTGGCTTAAACTGTACCTTTCCAACCTTTCTCTCACTAGCCTCTAAAATCTGCAATTATCAAATAATGTTAGACGCAATAACAGAAATTATTCTGTGCGGACACCGGATGGAGAGAACCGTCAGGATTTGCTGTCATTTTGCTGCGCTTTTACAAAAGGGCAGTAAAAGGGCAACAAATATTCAATTATGAATGCGTTTTTACTGTCTTCTTGTTTCCCTCTTGCAAAAGCACTATAAATAATAGTAAACATTAAATATTTGCTACCATTTTACTGCCTTTTTGCAAAAGCGCAGTAAAAAGGCAGCAAAAGTGTAGCAAAGCCGGACGTTCTCTCCGTCTGGTGTCCGCACAGAAAATTTTTTCATGTTTTTGAATGTTTATTGTCACTCACATGTGCGACAAAATAACTAATATGAGATGGAAGAGTTTATCCTAACTACAGTATGATAGCTAGAATTGTTTGGTTCAAAACATAGCTTATATCAAAGTCATCTATACTCCCAACTACCTGCAGAAATGTGTGAATGGGATTTAAAGAAATGCTAGTATGGGAAAATGGTTATTCATAAGAAAGGAAATCAAGATCAGATCATGCATGGAATACAGAATTTACTAAATCGCAATTGGGTAGTAAATCAAGGCTTCCATTGGAACGGTTTTCTTATTGTTTCATAAAGTAGCTTTTTAGTACAAAAATTTTAATTTTTTAACTATAAATTTGTTATAAGAAGCAGTAAAAAAATCGCCCCAAACGAAGCCTAAATGATGCAAACGGGCAATACAATGCTATTTTGATATTTCATAGTCCGTTGCGAAACAAAGAACAGAGAGAGAGAGAGAGATGTATAACCGTACAGTATCAACAAAAATCAATTTAATAGTCAAAATTCAGTGTGCAAATATACCTCAATTTCAAAAGTTTGACATCTTTCCTTCTCATCCAGTTGATCAGATTCTGACTCATTGTACTCGTCATTATCTTCATGGTTTGCCTTTTCAAGCACCACGATCGTTTTTTGACCTTCTTCTGGTATATATCCAAATGATTCGCAGATAAAACCAGATACTGTCTCGTACTGATGACCCTGGATTCATAATGAAGATAAGGACGCCATAAAACCATAATATTAATAAATGCAATAGGCACCAAGCACCATTCTCTTATTGCTAGAGAATAGTTTTTAAAATAGTCTAATGGCCAAATGCATTCGCAAAAACGTGGATAAAAAATAAATGATAAATAAATCAAGAGAAGATGATGTGGTGATTGTTGGAAGAATCGGACATGCTTGAAGGGAATTCCCAATCCAGAAAACAAAGACAAGAACTAAGCTTCAAAAGCTTCAAAGAGAATATATTTTCATCAATAATCATCCTTTTCTCCTACAACACTTGCATACTTATAGGCTAATAAGAACATTCTAGAAGCTACTTGTAACAAACTTGAATAAACTACTCCTAAAGAATACAATAACTAAAATGCTCCGCATCAAAAGAACTTCAACAGTTAGCATGCATATCAAGCATGCTGCACTGGTTTCTTCATTGAAAGAGTAAATACAGACTTTGTGACGGACTTCAGTAACATGTTGATCTAATTAAACAACTAAATCAAAATGAGGATGTAGAAAATCAATATAACCCTTTCCAAAGATACCATATAGCACCATCTCAGTATGTTACTGATGGTAAGGCAACGGTTAATCGTTCTTCTTGATTTGATTTGAAGGACAGGTGAGATAAGCACCAAACAAGACTAGATAGATGTGGCTTTTCAACATACAAGGTTTTCTTGTTTATGCCACTCGTAACATTTACTGAAAATAAAGCCTTTCCTCAGTTTTTGCAATGAGATTTTACCAACAAAGCATGATTAAGAACATAGATAAGTGTTAATACTATCTTCTTCCATAATTACATTTTTAAAATCATTGTTGCAAGAATTGGGCCGGACTTGCAAGTTTGGTCTGCCATAAATTGGTCCTAGTTTGATTTGCTATAACCTATAGGGCCAAAGTACAAATAGAATCAGATTTTCAATGTTTGCACTATTAGGTTTATGCAGGCTATTTGGTATTTGTATTTTATGAATCATTTCCTCATTCATTCATGTTAAGAGCTATACTAGAATTTTTTTTTCTAATTTATACAAATATTTGTGAAATTCTATTTGCAATACTCCCCTTTTTCTTTTTATTACTTTAAAATCACTTTATCATCCATTTTATTGGTACATCTTCTACCCATTGATATACATATCAAACCTAACAGTTTTTTCCCACAATGATAACTTCAATAGATGCTATCGAACAGGAAATATTTTGTTAAATGTAATTGATTGAATATAGTTGGCTATATATAAACAAACAAGAAGAATGGAGGAAAAAAAAGGAGAATAACCTCAATTTTTAGGATAAAATACAATAATAAAACTGCATCTTTCTAATCAACTACTTTCTATGATTACAAAACTCCCCCTCAAGCCTCAGCAGCATATATATTGATAAGTTCAACTTATTACAACAACAAAAAAACACAGGACCTTGGTATAGATATCGACTGATTTTTCAACACTAAAGATGTGAGGAATGATGAACTTTCTTGACACAACTGTATCTATATAAAGTGACAATAAACTTCAATATGTTTTGTTTTTTTCATGAAAGAAAGAATTATTTGCAATACAAATAGCTACCTTTTTATCACAGTAAATGGTCATAGGATATGTAATGAAGATTCTTCTACTATTATTTTAATCCATATTATTTCGCAAGTAGAAAGAGCCATAGTTGTACATTCAATTTCTACACTAAACATAGAAACAAAAAATTTGCTGCTTCTACAGGAGAAGAGATTTCTATCCCAAAGCAACTTTTGATCCTCAATTGATCCAACATAATCAATATCAGAATAAAACCCAGTTCTTAAATGGTTGTTTCTACTAAATCAAATCTTTTCCAAGAGAATTAATGATATATCTAAAAATTGTTTGTGGAAGTCAAAAAAAATTATCCACGATCCCATCAATTTTTATTTGATTGAAAAGATCTATTTGCATCTAATTGATTTTTTTTCACTAGTGGAAGTTCAAAAATTTCCCATGTACCATAAATTTTCTATGGTGGCTTGGATTTCTACCATTACAACTTTCTTCCACTTGGAGTTTTTATAGTTTCATGAACATTGCTTGGAATTCATATTTTATCAAAAAATAGTGACAAAAAATACAAATTCGATGTGAACGCCCTCTAGAAGTCATGAAATCATATATTTGGGTTTGCCCCATGACCTCATCCCTTTAAGATAATAGGATAGTTGAGATTAGTATTATTATCTATGAATTTATTATCACTAGTTTGCACCTTCATTTGTCCTTGAACCAGGCAAGGGTTCTCAAAGATATGTTGATTCCCCTCTCCTTGATTTTTTCTTTCCTCCTAGTATACAAATAAAGCTCATTCTAAATAATTTTGGTTTATTGACAAGCTGAAGATTTTACGGTTCTAATGAGTCTTTAGTAGGTTGGATGTACTGATAAGGTGATGATAGAGTTTATGGCTTGGTGAGGCTTTTGTAGGCTGAACAAGGGCAATGAGAAATGTTCATTGTCCATGGCTTTGATAAGAGAGGATGGCAGATGATCAACTAGATTCTAATCTTGAAATTCTTATGCTCGAATTTTCTTCCCTGAATTTAGGGTTTATATTAAGATTGGTGTTTAGAGAAAGTGATGTCCATGGAATTGTATGTAGCTTTTTTTCTAGTGAGTAGGTGCTATGCTTGATAAATTTAGGATCTAATTTACTTTGGCTGAGAATGAATGCCAAAACAGACAAAATAGCTAAAGATTTTTTGAGGAAATAGAAGAAATAATTTAAACTTGAAAATGAGTAAAGATGGGTCTGAATAAGGGTTTAAAATTTAAGTTTACCAGAAAGAATTTTATTAATGATATATATAGCCATTAGGGCAACTTCTCTCACAATATAGACACTTAAGAATATTTATAAATAGCATTAATGATCAACCCACCTATAAATGGCGTCGATTTTTCCTTTCAGAAATCCTGTTTTGTTAAGAGGTGCTGACACAAGAGCATTGATGGTTAACGCCTTCATGTTGGAGATAAATTCATAAGACCGATTTGAAATATTATTTAGCATTATCAACTATAGGAACTTGGATCTTGAACTAAAAATGAGAGTGAAAATCACGGTGTTGAAATATTTAAAAGATTTATTCCTCTTCGAATTTCTCAAGTGATAAAAATATGATCATTGATGAAGGAAATAAATCATCTAATTTTAGAGAACATTTTTTACTCTAGCTGATTCCTACACATGATTGCGGCCTAAAACAAAAGATTGGGAAGATTTGTATGCTTGCTTAGAATAGAAATTAATAATGTGTTTAGACATATCAAATTTCACACTAAACAACCTCTGAAATTTTGTTGGCATACAAAAAGAATTATTTTTTTACGAATTGACCCATGTATCAAAAACGTGCAAAAGGAATGAAACCAGCGACTCAAATGACGGTCGGCAAGTGCGACACATTACTTGAAAGGTCAAACGACCTCCGATCGTCGAACAGAGTGCGATGTTACTACCAGAGCATCAAATTTGCCTAAGTGGGACCAGCTCTCAGTCGATCGGACGAGACAAGTCAAAATCAACGACCGACACCAGAAAACGATGCATGATGCCGCCTAAACAACGTCTGATCGCAAACAGACTTCGTCATCACGCTCAGAACGTCTGAATAACTCAAAAATGACTGTAATTTCCCTCAAATAAAATCACGCAACAAAATCGACGCATATTACGATGCAATGAAGCGCGAATTTCGAGAACTTGCACGAGAATTGAGGCAAAAGTCCCCATTCTGCGTTCTGTCGGTTTAATAATTATTCTTATTATTATTTTGTAATAATAAATAACATATTAATATTATTATTGTTTATAAAAAATCAAAAAATCAAATGAAATCTCACCTGAGAACCGTTCGGACGTCAACAACGCTCCTTGCACATCGATGGCGAGCTTCGCACGGCTTTCGTTTGTCCTTCTACCACGATGCTCTCTGCACGACCTCTGCTCGTCGTTAAATGAGAACGAAGCGAAGGTTTCGATTTCTATTCTTCGACTCACGACCAAACTCCAGCAGCTCAAAATCCAGCAAGCCTTTCATCTGAGGGTGCGTTTGGGACGGCTCCAGCTGTCGATAAAGCAGGTTATGAAATTGGTGTACATAAAGTTGCTTTCTGAAGTTGCTGTACATAAATCATTATATTTTATTTGGATAATATCATTGTGAAGCTATTGTGTTGTAGCTGTGCGCCCTTATATATATTGAAATGAAAAAAAAAATTATTTAAGAGAGAAAATTTTTTAAATCAGTATATTTAATTTGAAAATTTTAATTGTAGTATGAGAATAAATTATTTTGATACTATTAAATATAATTAGATAAAAAATTTATTTATATGACAAATTTCTTAAAATAAATATAATTTCATACTAATAATTTTATCAAAACAAATTATAATTCTAGTTGGTTTGAGTTAGGAAAATAAAAACTTTAGAAAAAAAAACTTGCCGCTCCGCTCGGTACTCCACCTCCTCTCAGTCATTCACGGCAGCACAGAGATAACTAACAAATTATCTCCTACAACATTATATACATTACAACTACTGTAAATTGTGTTATTGAGTAAAAACTAAAGTTGCAGAATTCCTTCTTCTCACTATTTCTCATTTCGATTATACAATGTTTTCAAGGTCGGAGAACACCAAGTGGTTGTGGATGATGCTCTCGCTCACCTCTTTTTTTATTTTTGGTCCAGTGGGGGCACGTGCCCCCATGCTAGCTCCACCTAGAGGAGGCTTATCAGCAACAACACTTGCCGACTGTTTGGGTCGGAGGGAGCGATCTGGAGATCGGAAGGAGGAATCACGGCGGAAGAACTCAGGAAGATCGAATCCACAGCAGAGGACACATGTTTCGTCGACCAAGAAGATGGGGTTACCGGCAAGAGACGGCCGACAGAGGATGTAGCAGCGATCAAAGAGCAGGATCGAAAGTGAAGCTCGACGAAGGGCTGAAGGCGCGAAGGTGGAGGTTAGAAATTTGGAACTGATTTGGAAGGATGAGGGTAGAAAATTTCAACATGATATCGTCCAAGGAGATGAAGGGTATTTACGCTATTTTTCATATGGGAACCGCGGAACACAACAAAACGGATACACTCCTATTTGGTCGCAAAAAGCAGGCTGCAGACGTGCAAATTTTATGGCACCTGTTGAAAAGCACTATCCCAAACAGTTATATGGTTACGTCTTAAAATGTAAAGCAGTTGAGGCGGCGTCCCAAACCCACCCTGAATCTCTCAATTCTTGCAATCGGTCCTTGCTTCCACAACCCATTTGCAGCTCATGTTCGAAGAGCCTGCCCGGTCGGACGGCCCTCTGCTCCATTCAAGTGCTTCTATTCCCCTTCTTGTTTTATCCGCACACAGCCGCCAAACTCCAACATTTCCTAGCCTAAACCCATTTCCAACATCCCGTCGTTCACCCCTCTACACATTCAATCTCCAATCCTTCTTGCTCATTCGATTTCAAATCCTAGATCACGTTGATTTCATACTTCTCCTTCCTCTCGGTAGTCCTCACCTTAGTTTTAGGGTCCAAGGAAATGATTGATTCAAATCACCATACAAGTTCTCATTATGGGCAGTTCCTCCAACATATGTTGTTGGAATGTAAGCTCCAATCTTCTAATCAAAATGATCAACTCAAACAAAAATTATATTTCTAAAATGTAAAGTCCAACATAGGATAGTCCGAATACCTCTGAGATTTCTCGGAATCAAGTGCTCCTACTTTACCTTCTTTGGCTCTCATTTCAAATCTGACTTTAACTTGACCCATTCTTCCTTGAAATTCCTAAAGGCTAAAACCCTTTAAACAAGACTTTCATGGATTCTCAAAAAAATAAATTTAGTCAATATCTAAAATGACTTTCAAAAGCAAGAAAACTAATAGTTTCATCAAAAAATTTCTCAAGCAACAAAGCTTGAGATGTAATTAACCATAGAAGCTTGCCCATATGGGATATCTGTACCCCAGAATAAATAAACCCCATTCAACCAAATATTGAATGGGGGAATCTCTGTTAAAATTGTAGATTTTATCATTAAGTCCATAAGAAAATGATATTTTTACCCTTCGGGATAATAAATCATCATTCTTATGTCATACTCAATCATAAAGTATGCAATCAGTTTGAGAACTACAAAACTCTCCAACAACATGCATGCAAATACATAAATACACACATAAGCACATTAGCATATAAGTGGGAATATAGATGTATGTGATAATATGCGCATTGTTCATACACACCCATTGTAATGCGTGCATACAGTCACTATAAAAACACATTATGCAAATTGTATGCAAAAATATATATCCGTATGGTCCCCGAAAAGTGTGTCGTAGGTACATGTGACGTTAGAGAATG
Source organism: Dendrobium huoshanense (assembly GCA_016618105.1). Lineage (NCBI taxonomy): Eukaryota > Viridiplantae > Streptophyta > Magnoliopsida > Asparagales > Orchidaceae > Dendrobium > Dendrobium huoshanense. The sequence continues at coordinate 2,795,442 of CM028355.1, forward strand.
TTGAGCGGGTCAAAGAAATGAATTTAAATTTAAATCTGATCCTTGTCGGCAAGTAGACAGTCAACAAGGCTCAATAAACAAAAATGAAATTGTCCATAAAAATCTCGATGATGGTTGTGCTAACAGAAAATCTCAACCGGAGGGGACCACAAACATTTAAAATACCTCTCAAATGCCCATAAAAATTAAAATTCCAAAAATATCATAATATAAGATATTTAAAATTAAAATTAATCATCAAACACTTAAAGCAAAATATTCATCCACCCTTCGTAAAAGTTTATCAGGATAGACAAATTAAAAATCACTTTAACTCACAAAGAGTTAACGTATGGTTGAGAATATCACTAGGATTCATTCTCAATCAGGCTTTGCTAGCAAGAACGTGGCAAAATCTTATGGTTTTAAGGAAAAGACTGATACATTCTTCTTCTGTAAAGATCTAAAGTACCACCTTTGCTAGAAACACATTAGCTGATCCTAGTTGCATGATTAGCGTGCAATGAGGTAATTTTATGAAAAAAATAGTGGAAGGTGAGAATCTCTCATAAGAAAACAATGTCAAGTTGATTAGTACTAGATTTATAAAATAGAATAAGGTTAGCGATGCAGATGAGAAGGTGAAAGGCACACAAATTAATCACCAAAATAAATAAATACAGACCTCTGGTATTTTCACATTCAATTCCTCAGAAAGCTGATCAATTGATGTATTGGCATCAACATCAAATGTTCCATCCTCCTGCATTACAATATAACCCGTCTTCTTCTGGATCTCCTCCTGTATAATGCCTTCAATTTTATATCATGTGCTTCATAAATGGCATAGAAAATTCATAAATCCAAAAAATAAATAAATTCTTCTAACAGAACAATAAAATTTAGTGACTGTAGAAGGGCTTCCAATGACATTTGAAAGGCACTATAGATATAGACCAATAAAATTCTCTTTTTTCTCTCGGCACTCTATGACCCTCTCTCAATCCTATCTCAAGTGCCGAAAAAAGAGAAGGTGATCAAGCCTTGATATATGAAAAGAAGGTGATCTAGGGTTATATCCACTGTTTTTTTTTTACTTCATTACCAACCTGTATGGGCAACATTTAAAGGCTAAATATGTCTGTAACCTTCAAGAGACCAACATTTGAAGTTGAACTTAAGGACGCCTTTCAAAAGGCAAACTAAGAGGCAGACTATCAGGAGGCTAACCTAAAGTCTACCACAGTGATCGAACAACTTGCACATGGCTGGCATTAATAACTTTTTGCATGATGATTCAACTAGCAAGTAGGGGTCACTTTTACTTGCAACTGCAGATTTATTTATCATGATTCAATAGTTAAGTCTTTCTGAATTTGCAAAATCCGCTTTACAATAGAAACGCAACAACTAAATGGTTTGCACAAAAACTAAAGAATTTTATTAACATTACTTGCATGATACAAAATAAAAGTAAGATATCAGCAAGATCTACAAAAACAATGAAATCATCAAATGAAAGAAATGACACAAATGTAAAAAAATGTTCATCAGCAAAGTTTGGAGAAATGTTTTTCACCTTAGAATCATTTTCATCAAAAATTTCACCAACAATTTCTTCAACAACATCCTCCAAAGTCACGATCTGCATTGGGTTAGAAAATAAAGTTAAACTGACGCAAGAAAAGGTTATCTAGACCCAAAAAAAAAAAAACACAACATGAAGCGTACATTCAACTTTAGTAACAAATTTGAGGATCTACATCACAAGCCGTTTTATGACAGCAGTTCCGTTTTCATAATGAGGAATTGGATTTACCATCTCTATTGAGTTTTCTTAATTTCTGTGTGGCTAGAGCCCATTTCCATCCTACAAATTTCGTCTTGTAAAACTTTTGAATGCTAGAAGTTACTTAAAAGTCATTGGCAATATGAAAAGTAACTTTCGTTTTAAATGTTAGTCATTCAAATTTGTGACCATAGTCGAAAGAGATGAAAGGAAAATGGGTTCAAATCTTCAAAAACTGTCTCTCTCCCTCTTGAAAACCCATAAAGGAAAGGTTTCTTCCAGCGGCACATAAACTACTTTTAGGAGCAATTAATAAGTTGATGGTTGCCCTCATGTAATAAAACTCTGACTGACTGACAGAATTTGTAGTAAAGTATAATAGATTTCTTCCTAAATTTCTCATCCTTATTCTTAAATGGAATCAAAGCCAGATTATTACTTCACCAGAGGGAGATGGGTAACAACAACAGGCATGCCCTCACCAAGCCTCACTTTGATCCAAATGGTTGTACATTTGAGGAAAATTTGATATATTGACGGTACCATAACGAACCTTGATCCAACAGAACCTTTCTATACAATTGGGGATACTAACACAACGGATTAGTGATGTCTTGGCTCATCATCTACATGAAAAAGCATATTAGTTCTCAATATGTCATACAGCACAATAATGAGAAATTAGTGAAATACAACGGAGAATGGAAGATATTGGTGTGGTTAATGCATGAGCTCCTCCACAAGTATTGCATGATTGAAATATCATTATATTGTCTTGCATTTTCATGTAATCCTCACATAATCCTATTATTTTCATATTTATTTTATATGATTATGTTATTTCCTTTATGTTTGTGTTTGTGTTAAAATTACTATAAGTATGAAAAAGGAGAGAATTATAATTCTTTATATAATTCACTATCTTTTACTATTCTTATGGCACTTAAAATTCTTCATGAACTAAATCCTATAAAGAGCCATGGAATTATATGTTGTAAAGCACTACATTTTTAAACAAATTTGAGATAACTCTCTTTTATTTCAAATTTAGCTTTGTGGCAGGTTTGCTATCTCTTCCTTTCTTAGGTAAGGTTGACAGTGATATCCATCCTTAAATGATGGTGAGGTGGTTATCCGACTACTTTAGAGCGACTGTTCTATTCCTTCTTGGGCTCTTTTTCCCCAACACTTTAAGATTATAGCATCACTTAATCAATTTAGTCTGGAAAAATGCAAAAACAATAGGGAAGAAGTCAAGATGGATTATTCTAATCATGAAAATTAAGCATTAATGTCATAATACATCTTAGGAGCTCACAATTCATTATATAATGGAGCTCAGAAATTGATCTAACGAGGTGCTTCCTTATCTTTCTTGCATCAATAGGTCTCTCTTTTGATGCAGAGAAGCTCACAACTCATCTTTTGAGGAAAATAAGGAACAATCATTGGTTTTTCGGAATGTGCTCTTGTTGAACTTGTAACTCAAGGTAATGGTTCTTCCCCATCAAGAAAGAAGATGAGGTTTGATCCAAAACATTCTTTGTTTGTGTAGACGAAGAAAATTATCAAGGTTAGCTAGAGACTACCAAATATGTGCATGATGATCAAAGGAATGTTCAGCTTCACGAGCTAGCTAGGCTCAAGGATTCTCATCCATGTTCCTTTAGACGAAAAGGTTAGAGTACGTTAGTGTCGTGATGGTAAGAATAAAAATTTTCTATATCATTATCATTTTGATGGTGACCATATTTTTAGTGATGTATGCTGATTTCATTATTTACTTTCTTTTTTTAATAAATGGAATTCCTCAACTAATGAGTGGTTGAGGGCAAAATGAGGACAAACTAGAGGAGCCCTAAGGTGCAGGCTTGGCTGGCCAAATATTTGGCTAGCATTCAAGGTAAGTTGGCATGGAGCAAAGAAAGTATTCACCAAGTAAAGATAGATTGAATTCATCTTTAGCCTGAATGAGTCCAATTTCAAATAATAGAAAAGTGAGGAAAGCTTTAGGAGGAACTGGCTAGTTTTACCAAAACACAAGAGGAAGCTCTTTGTCATAAATTAGGTATATCCCATGGTGACTTAAAGTTACAAGAACCTTCATTTGATAATTTGGAACTCATTGTTAATGAAATGGACATAACTAGTGTACAAGCTACTTATATGATAAGGGATTATCTTTCATTGATAATAACTGTGAAAAAATTTCACACTTAGTATCTCCTAGAGAATCATTCCTTCTAAATATTTTAGTTTATACATTCCATGCTTTATGATGGTAGCAAAAACATAATGATCTCTATAAAGAAAAAAAAAAAGCTTGTTCTAGATATATCTTTACACACTACTTCCAAACTACGAAGAACCAAGCCTTCAACTAGGATATGTCAAGGTTTAAACCTTAAATTATATTGGTGAGGTGCTGTTTTGAACAAAATCACATATCATGACTCTAGGAGTACAACTAGATTTTGACAGTTTTCTTAATCATTGTTGGTGGCATCAAATTTTTACCCACTAAGCTAGGCATCTCAAGGTCCATCAAGATGATGACTTTCAAACCAAACCAAAAGTTTAAGGGCATTTCTCCTGTTGGGGTTTATTTTGTTGTGAAATGGACCCAAATAACAAGAAATAGCTCCCAGACCCATTGCCCGTCCCCAACCTATTCTAAGCATGTTTTGATATCTTTTGAAAGAGTGCAGTTGGTCATTTCCATTTGTCCATTTGTTTGAGGATTCGTTATAATCATGTAGGCATGTATAATAACTTAATGTGTTGTTCTTACCAAAATTTAGTAAACAAGTTTCCAATAATTAATTAAAATAAAATTATCGATGATAAGGGTTACCATGAAGCCAAAGCAAAAGGCAATTATTCCAAATAAATTGCTTGGAATTAACTTATGACATGTTCTCCAGCAACTTAGACTTGACCCACTAGGTAAAATAGTCTCCTCTGAGTATTATACATTTTCAACATCCATGGGTGGTTGTAAACTTAGACATAATGTTCATTTTCCATTGAGTAAAAGGATAAAGGTTTTGAATGAAGTGTGCCATGGATGGAATATCAATAATAATTGAATGAATTTGATAACTTTTGCTGAGCTCAATTGAATTTTGTTTGAGCAGATCTAAAACCGAATACATGGAGTGTAATTTTAATAGTAATAGATTTAGTGTGGGGATTGTGACTTTGGGTGATCAAGTCATTAAAAAGAGTACACATTTTAGATATCTCTAGTCTATTGTTCAAAGTAATGGTGAAATAGATGGGGATATTATTAGTAGAATTCAAGTTGGATGGTTGATGTGGAGGAATCTATCAGGTCTATTGTTTGACAGAAAAGTACCTCTCAAACTTTAAGGAAATTTTCTATAAGATGGTGGTAAGACCAGCAATACTTTATGGCACAGAATATTGACCATTAATAGATAATTATAAAATTAAGTTAAGAGTTGTAGAGATGAGGATGCTAAGGTGGATGAGTGGCTTCACTATTAGAGACAGAATCTAAAATGAGTATATATGTGTGAAGGTTTGAGTAGCTCTGGGGGCAGATGAGATTGGAGAGACTCTCCTTAGATGGTTTGCTAACATAAAGCGTTGGACTTTCGATTACCCGGTGAGGAGAGTAGATGTATTAAATTTGACTTGTATTAAGAAAGGTAGAGGTAAACCTAAAAGGCTTGGTTAGAAAGTATTAGAAAATGATATTTTTTATTAGATTTAAATGGGAATTTGACTCTTAACAGAACAATATGATTTTGCCCCTTTAGTGTGGCACAAAATATCTCCCAAAGTGTGTGGCTCAATGTGAATGCAAAATGGCTGGATTATGGTCCACACACTCGCCGGGATACATGGATCAATCATAGGTGTCCAAATGAGGCATCTTGAACTCTGGAAAGATTTAGTGAACCATATGAAAAAGGAGAATTATGAAGCTTTGTGAAGAACCCATTGGGGAGGAACCTGATTTATGCCCACCAGGATAACTCTTCTCGTGCAAGGCGTCACAGCTCATCCCAAAGAAAATCACATGGAATGCCCTCATTACAAAGTGGGGATGCTTTATGATTCTCCAATGAAAGTTGATGAGTTCTGAATCATCTGGTTAATTGGAGTTGAATACATTGAGTCTAGGTGGTCATTGCCCCATAATTATAATAAGGAGGGTGGTTGCATACTTGCATCTTAAAATATGACAATAAGATACTGTGATATTGGTATTCTCTGGATGCACCCCTCAACATGCCATGGGTTGATGGGGAGATGGTTCACAAGAGTGGGAGTGTTAACTTGTAGTAATCTTGTCAAGTGAGAATCCCCAAGTAGGCATAGGATCTCAATTTCCACCTCCTCAAGCTCCTGCATGTGATATTTAAAAGAAGATGCTGAAGTGCCTTCTTGTATGATGTGTCATCTTGATCAACGGTAGAAATGTGGATAGAGTCATGGAATACAAAAAACCAAATAAAAATGATAGCCTTGCTCGACCCTGAAAAGCACTTCGATGCTGAAACCAACAATCAAAATTGAAAACGGAAAAAAAAAAAAAGACATAATCGAGTCTTCCTAAGGAAATATCAAATAACCAAAATGGATTCAAGTTGCTTTTAATTTCCAAGAAGAACACGATTTAATGAGGTGAGGATCAAGGGTAGTTTGATATTTTTGTTGGAATTAATAGTTGATGGATGAGACATTTTGTTTCAATATTTCTTTTGGAAAAAAATGTCCCTGATTGAGGGATTCTTTTTTTCTTTCAATTGATCTGAGGATTAAATATCAAGACACCTCTTATTTAAGATTCATGCCAGGTTGTTCCACCCTTGAGCGTAATGGATGATGTATGAGACCTTTAAGCTTTTAAATCAATCTAGTGATTAATATCATGTCATACGATAGCTTGAGCCTTGAGATTGGTGTTGGGTGTGATGTAATCTAGATCATCATATCTCAATTGGGGCTTTGAAAATGGTGCTCAATTTATGGATTTGATAGAATAACCTTCATGCATCTTGAGGTGATCTAATGGCCAAGATTTGAAAGCATTGTGATTTCATCTTACCTTCTTGGAGATTATAAAAGCACAAATCATGGTGGCACTGTCTAGACTGGTTAATTGGTTATTTTATTTTTATAGGGTCGTATCACCAAATTTAAGTACAGATGTATTTATACTTATTGATCTTCTACCATTCATCAAATATTTTGAGTGCATATGATTTAAATAGCTAAAGAAAAAATACCTAAAAGTTATCTTTTAGTTAACTGAAATCTTATATAAATAAAGAGGCCAAAAACATATTCCACACATATTATTAATTGAAAGTAGGGACAATGCATTTAAAAATAAATAGGCATAATATCAATTACAGATAGAATTAAACACAAAAAATTATTAAATATTTAAATTTAAAAAGATCACAAGCTGAACTCAAAGTTATGATATCTAATTATAAGAACCAAGGAGCATGTTGCAGGAGCTAGAGCTCCATTGATGTGTATGTGTATAGATAGTTTTTCAAGCATACATTCTAAAGGAGAATTATTATAAAAATATAAAAAACTATGGGTTAGTATATCCTTGCATTCCGATGAAAGGTCAAGCTAAGGCAAAAGTAATAACATAAATGATGGATTAAATGATTTTTCATTGCAGAAAAATTTCATAGCGCATGTAATGCATCATCCAAAGCAGATTAGCCACATCAAAATGACAACTAAGAAACTTTGATCAATAACATATTGCAGGAGTTCTGCAATAGTAAATTCATAAAGAGACGATGAGGAATGGATTGAGAAAGTAACAAAAAATTTGAAGTTAAACATGCAAATTTAAGAGAATAAAAAAAAATATTTCAAGCCATTTGATGTAGATGCATACTCCAATGGTTCCACCGTATTCATTTAGCACTACAGCCATGTGAACTTTTCTTATCCGGAACTCTCTCAAAAGATTCCATACTGACATCGAATCTGCAGTACATTTGAAGATAAAAATAAGTTCCAATAGCTAATATGGAAGAATATAATCACCAAAATTGAACATTTTAAATTCAGAGTAAGTGATCAAGATACAAGGGCCAATATCACTGCCAATACTGCAGCTCCTAATTCAGTGGATGTCATCGGGTCCAAATAAAAGGCCTGTTGTTCACTTTTTTTTTTATTATTTAATACATAAGTAAAGTTTAACTTCAATTACCAGGAACGAAGTAGGTCGGCATGTGTGCAATCTCTCTGACAGTAGATTCTTTCAATTTCTCAACCTACAAAAGAAAACAAAGGACACTATCAAATAAAGAACGTCAAGTGCAATAGACAAAACAGCAAAATTATATTAAATTAAGAGAAAAATTCACATTGACTCTAAAAGCTTACAAAAATGAACTTTGTAAATTAACTAACCTTCTCAACATATTCAATCATATCCATAGCATATGCAATTCCAACTATATTATCAATACGCTCCTCAAAAACAGGCACCCTGAGAAAAAAGTAGCCACTCGCATAAAAACAAATGATGAGAACAATACGTGGAATGCAGTAGCACCTTTAAGCTTACCTGGAGTATTGATGGCTCTCCCATAGCTTTTTAAAATCAAGTAGAGTAGCACTAACATCTATTGCAACCACATCCACGAGGGGAGTCATCACTTCCCGGACATACGTCTCTTTTATCTCCAACACATTTTCAATCATGTCCTATAAAAGATTGACAACAAGGAGCATAAATAAAATTTTAAAGATATAAATGATTAATAGAATCAAATCTAAAAACCATTAATTTTTTAAAGAAGCTCATAGGAGCAAAACAAAATTATAATTTCCTTCCTCCGTCAATCTATAATTTTCTTATATCAAATGCTTGTGAAATAAGAAAGACTTATTTTCAGATTACACGTCATTTTACAATGTTTCTAATTTAATTCTTAGAAGATGAAGGAGAGAGGTAACAGGAAATAGGAAGAAGAATAGGAATAGCTCTCAAATTTAATTCATACGAAGAGGGCTTTTACACTGGTTTACATCCTTGTTTATAGAATTAGGAGAGTAAATTTAGGTTGATAGGTTGAGTTTGGGAATTACCCGAAGCTAACCTGACCCAAATCTACTTAACCTGAACCCAAACCATTTATTATATGGGGCAAAATATTTTATCCAAATTCAATGCAACTCAAACTCGCCAAACTCGAACCAGGTCCATCTAACCCGTTTATTATATGTATTAAGCAAAAAATTTTAATCAACATGAACCAAATATGACCCGTTTAACTCAATTAATAAACCCAAACCCGAATAGTAATTAGATCAATTTCAGCTTAATTTTGAATAATTCAGGTTGACTCAAATGCGACTCGTATAATAATCAGGCCTATAATTTAGACCTAAACTTGATCAAAATAGTAATCAAGTCAACCCGAATTTTTCAAGTTGAGTTCAAATTGAGTTTTGAGACTAGGTCATTTATTAACATTCCAAATAAAAATAGGGTTATGTAGCTAATTCAAATTCAAATTAATTTAAATTTAAAACTAGATAAATCTTAATAAAAAGAAACCATTTCATCCTATTAAAATAAACTAGAATCTCAATGAAATTCAATTGATTGTTTATGACGGCATCCAATACATTAAAATTTTAATAAAATAGTAGAAATAATTAAAAACTAGGTAGAATAAGCAAAATGTCATCTTGATGAAGTCTTGTACAGCTTCACACATGCCCAGCCTAACCGGCTGATTTATCAACAGTTTTAGAAGTATTTGATTGGATGGTATGAAGTTTGGACACAGTAAAAAAGATGGCCCATGAATAGTTTCAATGTGATATAAACAGGAAGATGGTGATGCTATGGATAAATACCAAGCTCATGATTATGAACGATCATCACCTGTTCCTCCTCTTCTATGGCACCACTCAATTCTGCCCCCCTCAACATCAGCTTCAATTCATCCTCAGTGACATATGGTTCACTAAATAATGGTCAGGAATGTCAAAGACCAGCAATAAAATTCACAAGGACGACAATGTCAAGGGGAAAAAACAAATAAATAAGAATGAAATCTTGCAAACTAAAAGCGAAAAGTAACTATTTATTATTTTTTAGTCAAGAAACAAATGCAGCATTAGTTCAAATTGCTTTAAATCAAGGATAGTATCAAATATAGCTTTTCTTCCAAAAAGGAAATATCGCTTCTGATGCATGCAAAGGGGGGGTCAGCTCAAAATATTAATGAGCTAGCAAACCCAAGAGCAGTCAAAATCAAAATTTAGGATTTGATTTAACCCCCCCTTTGCATGCATCAGATAAAAATATTAATGAGCTAGCAAACCTAAGAGCAGTCAAAACCAAAATTTAGGATTTGATTTGACCCCCCCCCTTTGCATGCATCAGCTTCAGGAAAACCAAAATTTAGGATTTGATTTGACCCCCCCTTTGCATGCATCAGATAAAAATATTAATGAGCTAGCAAACCTAAGAGCAGTCAAAACCAAAATTTAGGATTTGATTTGACCCCCCCTTTGCATGCATCAGCTTCAGGAAAAAATCTGTACATGTGTGTTTGGACATGATTACCAATATACAGAGCATCAAACTCTGATTTTGTACATCTGAATTAGCATTCCTAGTCTTCTTTCAAAAAAAAAAAAAATTAGCATTCCTAGTCCTACACAGTCCAAATGGTTTAATAAACTAATTCTTCTAAACAATCAAGAGAAAAGCTTGACAACAAAGAACATAAGAGTTTATCTTCTGGGAGATGGTAAACAACTAATCCTGATTCTACAAGGTCTAGATATCTTCTTGGTAATTTACATCTTCATTCTCAACGCATTATCAACATTGATCACAAAGTAGAGTGTCGCCTTGCTTCAATAAAAAGTATTTCATAGGTACTAAGAGCTTCTGTAAAGAAGATACTTGCCAAGTAAACAAGCATCTGAATCAGAATCAAGATGATTATAGTTTCAAAGCAAGATCTTTATGCTAACTGCGTTTTCTTCTACTATTTCATGAACCTATAGAACGTAGAACAAATAATAGTTCTAAAAGAACAAAGTGAAATTAAAGTTGTCATTGAAATTATAGAAAGCATGAACCTGCAAGTACTTTTTAGTTGCACCTAATTTCTTATCCATCCAAAAAACATATAGATATAATTATTTTAAAAGAAGATAAATCTAACACCTATAGCAAAAGCATGAGCTTGGGTATCTTTATGAAGTCTCTGGGTTGAGTACCTAAAACATCAAGGAAGTGAATTCATGCCTATTTACACAATGAAGTTAAGCATTTGTGCAATTACGTGATTACTGACCAATATAATATAAAAAGCAAATTTCCATAAAAGAACAAAAATTATATATATATAAATCATATACATCATAAATAAAGCATAAAAATATATGATGCTGGAGTGCTATGTACAGTACCTACCTTCTGCCTTTCAATCCTAGCATCTTCAGCATTCCCATGGATAGGAAAGTAACAACTCTTCCTACAGGATACAGGACCAAAGAAAGCCATGCAACAGGCCTGACCTAGTTACATCACATGAAATTTGACAAGTGAACCAATTTCAATGCATTCTTTCAAGTAGAAAATTCTACAAGTTACAACAAAGAAATAGAAAGATATCTCAAGTAAAATTCTACTATTCCTCAGAATCAAAGAGCAATTTCCACACCTGACAACAAACCTAGCAACCTCAGTAGCATTGTGTACAGCTATACTTTTTGGGGTAATTTCTGTAAGTAGTAAGATAGCAACCTGAAATTGATATAGTAAAAACATGTCACTAAATAATTCAGAAAGCTAACTGGACAGACAGATTTACAAATATTTAAACTTAAAAGAAAAAGGAGGCAATTTAGTTTCATAATGCTAGTCTTTGTGGAGAAAGTGCTGAGATGAGTGTGAAATCAAATAAGTGCCTTAGAATGGATTATCATTGAAAAATGCAGAAAGAGTGATCTGATATGGAGCGAATTTAACTTTAAAGTAATGCTTAATAAGTGAAAGAAACAAAATAGTAAAACCAGTAAACAATTTTTTACACTCAAGCGCAACAATCAATTATCCTCACAGTTGAAAAGGTAACTGGTAGGCAAGTTATATTTTGCTTCGATGGCTATCAATCACGTAACGTTCTAAGATGGGGATGAAATACTAGATGTTCCTTAGCATGGACTATCAAAGAGATGTAGAAAGAGTGATCGGTCATGGAAAATATTGAAGTTCAGAGTATGAGAGCTTGAGTGAAGAAACGCAAGTATGAGGGAGAAACAAAATATTAAAACTGGTAGACAAGTTTATGCTTCTGCAGCACAACAGCCAATTATCCTCCCTACTCACAAGTGGAAGGTAGACATATTAAACATGCTTTTCAAATCAATCAAGCATCAACAAGATTGATTAAGAAAATAATCATCTATCTCCTTTATTTGGAAACTAAAGAAAATGAAATCATTTTTAGGTGATTGATAAAGTACCACTCAGAATAAACTGCAACTAATTAATTCAAGATGCTGAATACTTAACTAGTTATCTATTTATCTTACCCTCGTCAAGCTATGTAGTGTCTAACACTAATTCATCATTCAAAAAAAAAATTAAATGCACATCTCATTATCAAGTATCAGATATCTCGCTATCATTGACAAATGATTGTTAACGTGCAGTTAAGAAGACGGAAAATATTGAATCCTATATATTTGATCAGTTTGTTTTTGACAAACTGGTCGATGAACATCTGTGGTGCCACACCTCAGGTTTTGGCAGCTGCCGACCTGCAAGGAAGGAATCCATATCCAAAGCTTCGAAAGCTATCTGAACCCAATTTCTTAAGTTTTTTTGCACTGCAGGATAAGCAGTCTCAATAAAACTCACTCTTGCAAAATAAGTTTTGTGCGTAGTCATACTTTATCTTATTAAGCTTTTGCATTATTTATACAACACATTATAGAATATGTACCAACTAATGATCTTCCGATCACGTACAAAACTATTTCACCATATGTTAGGTCAAATATAACATGCTAGGACAAGGACTAGTGTATACTCATATATGTTCATATAGGACTTTTATGGGTACCTAACAAGTTAAGATAGGAGAACTCAAACCTAATAGGTTATGGTGACGAGATCGACTGAAACGGTCACCTCGCCTTCCATAGGCACTTGCTAGTCTGGGAATGTGACTCGCCAAGGTCAAATAAGTCAAAAAGTGATCCCCAGCAACAACTACAAGAAACTTGTACAAATCCATTCATATTGTAAAAATTTCATCTCAATTTAGCAAGGAACAACTCCTCAAGGCTACTCACCCTGGCCCAAATCAACAAGTCACCATTAGCACTTCAACATAGCTACAGGAGGAGCATCTTAAGAAGTCAAAGGTCAAATCCTTTTGGATTGACCTGATCTCAACTCGCGATTATCATAAACCAAAGGAACTCGCCCTTCACATCTAATGGCTTGAGAATTGTGTAATATAGACTCACCAACACACATAGAGGAGTCCCCTTGTCAACTCACCAGCTCGCTCAGGAGACTCCCACAGAAAACTCACATTGAGACGAATGATTGAGCCAAAGATAAAGAGCCACATGGGCACCTAACAAAACAAGACACATCTCATGTACAATCCACAACGGGCAATAGTTAATGATGTGTTTTTTTTATGTAGCTTTCCATGTAGCCTCATATCCTTATAGATAAAAGGTTAAAAGCACATTTTGGAGCTTTTTAAGGCATTACTTATCTATTTGCATATTTTTCTAAAATTTTATAAGTCTTTTCCAAGATACTTTGAAGTTTTTCCTTTCTTTCTCATACTTGTACAAAGTTCTCAGATTCTTGTCTCTTCAGATTGCTTGCTAGTACATTTGGATCCAACAACAACAGCAAGGCTTTATCCCACTATGTAGGATTCGCTACATAAATCCTTTTTTTATATTATATCATATTAAGAGTTAAATTCTTATTTAAATCTAGTTAAAAGAAAATATCATTTTTAATATTTTAAGCCAAGCCTTTTTAAGTCAACCTCTACATTTCTTAATATGTGGCATATTTAATACATCTACTCTCCTAGCATGGTAATCAAAAGGCCGATTTTTTATATTACCAAAGCATCTAAGACGACTCTCTCTAATATTATCTGCCATTGGATCCAACAACTAGATAAATTAGATCACTAAATTATAACTAGCCTCGTGCAGTAAAATAGCAATAAATAGTCTGGCACCATGGCCATTGACAAGACCCATAAATTAAACAGGAAGCTTTTGAAATTATTCAGTAAACCAGCTCTTTTCCAAAGAAAATATTAGATAGAAACCAATTCACCGATTTAACTATTCCTACACAATTGATGCATGGCAGCAACCAAGTAAAGCATCAATAGCGTAGGTACGTATTTACTAACCATGCTTGAAATAAGAAATATAGTAAAAACACATACTGAAAAGAAGAAATTAAAAAAAAAAACATAAGGCGAAATTTGAAAAAGTGCTATGCCATCAGGGTATGTGCCTTAGAATGGACATTGTCTAGTAGAATAAAGAATGTTCTTATATCTTTCTTTCCTTTTGCTAATAAAGAATGTTCCAGTCATGCCAGCTTCCTTGAAATCCTTCTCCATATCGCATGTGAAACAATTTACTGAATTAACTTAAGTGATAAAGCAAAGACAAGTCATTGCACATAAGTTCCAATATGCTATGATAAAAATCTAAGCAGCAGATATCACACTTCCAAGAAAATATGAGACATACAGTCATAACTGCTGTAGCAGCACTAACTCCAGCTTCACCAAATATGGTTGTTGCTGCTTCAGTGGCGAGGGCCGTCGCACCAATATTGACAACTCTAAGAAATTTTAAAAAGGAAAAAAATAGATTGTCAGAAAAAGTATTGGGAATCACTTTATTAAAAGAATTTAATCATGAGAAAATCATAAAACAAAAATAAATCAGTACGTGGTTCCAATAAGAATGGTAGTCAGGAATCGTGTAACATCACTACTAAGCATTCTGAAGACACCATTTTCAGGTTCTTTGTCAGCCAGCTCACGAACCTGATGAAATAGAAGGATATGGAGATTAATAATAAATTCTTCAATAAAGAAATTTCATCAAGGACAGCATCAAAAAACAGTATCCAAATGCTAAGAAGCAATTTATTGACAAACTGAAAAAGTAACAATTACTTCAAAGATATCCAAAAAAAGTAAAAAGAGATTCTTGCATCTGCATTCTAGTTTAACACAAGAAAAATAACCACTAGCAATGGGTCAACCAAAAAGATATATCTGATATATAAACAGAAACAACATAATTTGTCATGTCATACATAGAACAAAAACAGAATTTTAAAATTTGAATGTATCATGGAATAATATATCAACTAGCAAGATCAATTGCACAACGGAAATTTATGAAGGAAAATTGAAGAAGTTTTAAATTACGTAACTAATATTTAAATAATCAAGCAATTCAAACTAGTTTGAACCTTAAATCAAAGTTAACCGTACAGTAAAATTATTTTTGGATTTACCAATTAAGCTTATTACTCTATGTAATCAATTTTCAATTTTAATTGTGAGTATGTACAAATTATATTAACATCACCAACATCTGAAATTATACTAACTTATGACTCAAAAAATTTAAAAAAATATGTTTTGCACTTGAAACTTGCTCTTTTGATGGTGGATGGGTTCATTCAAGCTAATCGAGTCATTGGCTTTACTTGAGTCATAAATGCACTTCAATGTATCATTAATCATGATTTGCAATTTTAAGCTTAACCTGAAATAATTTAGCTCACTCAAGCTGGCACTAACCTTATATAAAATTGTTAGCACTAACCAAATAATATATGTGGTCATCAAAATCATAATTATAAGCTTAAGCTAATGGGATTCACAATATTAGGTTTCTTGGACTTGGTCATGAAAATCCTCTACCTAAAAGCCCTTAAACTTCAAAAAGCCTTTCGATAAACTCTAAAACACAACCCAATAAATTTGCATACCCCTTGTAATCAAATCTAAAGATTCAAACACACACCATTCATCAAGCCAGGTTTTCAAATCCAATGATAGTGCTCGCAAGTTTGGCCCCATTTTTTAAGGATCGACTGCTGACCAGTTCTTCAAGTAGCCACCTCTGTAATCCACAACAAATAGTCATTACCACATCAAGGGCACACTAGTACAGCTATTTAGAGCCTTGGGTCATCACCATTCCAAGGCTAAAACAAATACTGTTACCACTTAATGAAGGGAGGCAAATGACGACTCAGTTACAAATTCATAAATAGCATAAATAAAGTCCAGATTATTTAGCAATAGTAACAGCACAGTTTAAACAAATCCCTAGAGTCAGTATCACACTGTCAATGTCTTATGTGATTTTAACCACTCCGTTCTTTGTGGTGAAATCAGGAAAAGAAAAATATCGGTTGCAAAATGACTCCTAGATGGGGTAGATGGAGGGAAGAGAAAGATGACCGGGAGTTCTATGTCTAGTTGATTGCCCTCATCGGTGCACGGACAAAATCCCAATGACCAATCACAGTTTTTCCTCATTGAGATAATGCAGGCTTACCTTCCACGGCCACAATGTGGTTATGGACGTCTCCGCCATTGAAAAGAAAGCAGACAGACCCAACAAGGCAGCTAGAATCAATCCCTGGTCCTTGAAAACCTGAAGAACCTGCAAAACCTTGGGCCATGTTCCTCTAAGCACCAATTGTACATATCCCAAAAACCCTACATCAGCACCTGCCACGCTCAAATTCGCCGCAACAGCCCTCTGAGATGCTATCGCAAGAACACCGCAGGCCGCGAGCAAACTGAACGCTAGAACACGGAAACTCTGCAGCCAGAGTATGGCATTAACCGCTCCGGAAGCAACTGGTTCGGTCGTCTGAGCCTCCCTGCTCAAATAATTGCTCATGTCAGTGCAGTTCACATATATCTTGGCGGCCAGACATGGCAAGCGGGGTAGTGGAGACGCAATTTGTGCTGGAATTACACGAGGTCTTTCCCAACTGCGATCTTTTCTGAAGAAAAACGAGAAATTTGCAGTTTGTCGGTGGAATAACGCAGATTTAGCGACGAAATCCATGGATGGTAAACAAGGAGGAGGCCGAGGAGAATAAATCGAGGGGGAGAGGAGAACCATCTTCTGTTTGTCAAACTTCCAGTAGTCGGGATTTCAAAGAGGCATCTAATTCGAGCAAATTGACGAGAAGGAAGGGGATTGAGACCCTGAGGGCATAGCTGCCTCTCAAGCCTAAGCTTTGAGAACGGAGAAAACAAACCTAAATAGGGCGAAATGGAAGAATTTGCAAGGATGTACACTAACGACTATTGAGTTTTGATTAGAAAGAATGAGGTAATAATTTATTAAATAAAAGTTAGCTTCACATAAGTCTAAATAGAACAAATTTAATAAATATGTTTACTGTATAGCTCAAATCACTTCTATTGGAAAAATTATTCTATGAGGACATAGAACGTAGTTCGGAGATCAACCAGAATATGACACGTCACTCCTGTGCTCGGTACCGCGGCTCGATACTGCTTGGTAGCGCATGGTACCGCTGGCGTGGCGCATTCTGGTTGATCTCCGGACAGTTTCAGTGTCCGGACTCCGCACAGAATAATTTCTCCTCTTATTGAGCTATAAGTTAAGTTGACCAACCAAAAGAGATTGATCTCGAGAATCAATTAGATCAGACCAAATCAATCAATAGTTTGGCCGATCATACATATAAAAAGCCTTACCACATATCTAATATTATTGAAATGTACAATTAACATATCACCTTTTTGCAGGATTTTATTAGGCTGTATTGTTGTATTCAAATTTATCTGTAGTAGGTCATTGATGCATTGAAGCTAAAAAACTAGATGTGTTATTGGAAAGCTATATTATCTCTGTGTATTCTTAAAAACATGATTCAAAAATATTAGAGGATCTAAAAAAGACCTCAAAAAATTTTTAATTTCCTTTTATTTATAGGATTAAGCTGGCTACATGAAATACTAAATATCATATGTGTGCATTAGTGCATATGTGTGTGATTGGTACAAGCAGACTGTTTGGATGATGTATGCGTGGATTCCTACCTCTACCATAGCCCCTCATCTAAGGTCGGTGCCAATGGAGAATCTTTAATGGTGAGTAACTTGGATAAGTATTCAAAATATAGGTTTCCAAGCAAGTCTGTGTTGGCAAGTTCTTAGGAATGAGCATCAAGTCACTTGGTATTTAGGACAAGTCCCCTAGGTGATGATAGTTGCAGGCGAAGAATGAGTCCAACAAACAAAATTGTAAGCATGAGCTTCAAAGATGTGCATTCTTTGTAGCTTGATCGGGGATGTTTGCGATATGAGAATGGCCTTAGTCGTGGGCAGCTAGTGTGGGATAGCTAGTACAAAGTTTAAGCAAGTGAAAATAGGGTGTGGATATGTATAATATACAAAGGTCTAATTCTATCTTGTAAAATCTTCATAATACCATATAGATGTTAGTTTGCTTTGATTTTTTTAACATAGATACATGTTTGATTAATAATTATGCTATATGATACCTCTTAAAGCATATTTTTAATAATTTAAATGTTTAGAGGATAATACAAAAAGATTTTCTGATGATAGTAGTACAATTACTTTGAGATTTAATAGAACAAATTTAACATATAGTATTCAAACAATATTTTTTAGACTAGATATGAGCCCGATTTATAAACCATCTCATCTCATCATAGAGAATATTGTACTCTATCTATAATTTTTTTCCCTATTTTTATGGGCATTATAGATATGAAAATAAAAGGTTGTTTATTCAACTAAAATTTTCAAAGAAATCGACGCACGTTAGCACAAGTGTGTTTTCTATGATCATATGGTATCCATTTTGTAAAACGTTTTCATCAAATCATTCTAGACACGATGTGTCATTCTAGACATGATGTGTTGTTTTATATTTATTTTTCATAATTTATAGAGCTCTACAATACAAGTTATAAAAGGATTTATATGAATTTTATATTAAAAACTAAATAACTTCCATAATTATCATTATATTATAATTTCATTAATTAAAAAAATCCTTATCAAAATCTAGTTCCATTAACTTAACTCGTGTCATTAAGACAATATATATGGTATTAATGTTATGAGTATTATTGTAAAAGTCACTATAATTATAATATGTTTTCCTATTACTAACGTAATGATTAAGTAGCATGCTTATTTACATTCTTTTTGGTATATTAAAAATTTAGGTGCACTACAGAAAAATTGTCTATTACCAGCGGCTTTTCAGCGGACTGATTTCCAGCTGATGTTCCGGCGGATATCAATGAGATACTTCCGACAAATTTTTTTGCAGATTTAACGAAAGATTTTTTGGCGTATTTCCGACGGAATTTAATAATTTCTGCAAACTAAAATATTTTCATAATTTAAATAATTAATAATTTTATAGATCAATTTAATTAACTAATAATTTTATAATTTATTTTAATTAATTATTTACTTAATAGCTTTTTTAATCAATTATTAATTAAATAACTTATCTTAATTATAATAAATATAATATTTTATTTTAATGTATTATTAATTAAATAATTATTAAATTAATAATTAATTAAATATTGATTTAATAATTTATGTTTATTAAATATTAATTTCATAGCTTATTTATTGATTTTAATACATCTAATGTTATTTAAATATAAAATATATAACATAAAATAACATTTTGTTCTGCAGCAAAGTGGAAGACTTTGTGTAATCCTTTGAAGAGGTAGGGGGTTCGAATCCAGGCAGGGACGCGTGCAGGCGGGATCGGTCTGGCAGACGAGTTGGCGGGCTCAAGTTCGGACTGACTGCGGCTCAAGCGGGCGGGGCGGCTGGGTTTGCGGCTCACCACAAGCGGGCCTGTCGGGCGTGCGCTCTTACGGCCGGGCTAGGCAGAGCGACTGGCTGCTGACTTTGTTGTATAAATTTTTTTATTATTCTGGCAGAGAAGTCCGTCGGAAAAATTTTCTGACGTATTTTTTGCGCTGGAATTATTTTTCCGACGCTCGTTTTTCCAGTGAATATTTTTTCGTCGAAAAACCATTAAATCTGCCATAAAATGATGATTTTTCGTCTGAAAAATCCGCCGTTAATAGGTGATTTTCCTGTAGTGGTAGGTATCATTTAACCTACTTAGGGGTTGGAGCTTATTCCAACTCTATCTGCATGTGTTAATTGCAAGACATGAAAAGGGAAAAAAGGAAATTGATTATGATGTGACAAGTTCTAGAGCTGTCAATATTGGACTCAACCAAAAAATCCGACCCGAAAATTTCGGGTTTGGGTTGACTCGAACCCAAAACGGGTCGGGTTCAAGTTCTGAAAATCGACCCGTTTGAAAAATCGGGTCGAGTTCGGGTTGACCCGGGAACAACCTGAAATGACCAAGAATGCACACTAATACGTAACCCGGGAACAACCCAAAATGAACCCTGCCCGCTTCCCGGCTGCCCCGCCTGCCCGGCGCCCGCCTGCTCGCCTGCCCGGCCGCGTCACGTCGCGGTGCGTCCCGAGGCTGCCTCGTATCGCTGGTTCGCGTCCATGCCAGTTCCGCGGCAGTTCCGGCGTCCGCGCCTCAGCCGCAGTTCCGCGGCCAGCGTCCGCGTTCGGCACCCGCGTCAGTTCCAATGTCCACGCCAATTCCGCAGCAGTTCCGGCGTCCGCGTCTCAGCTGCAGTTCCGCAGCCAACGTCCGCGTCCGGCAGTTCCACGTCTGTTGCTGCGTTCACGGCAGTTACGCGGGTCGGGTCGGGTTTGGGTCCAGAAAATCGACCCGTTTGCAAAAACAGGTCGGGTCGACCCAAATCTGAATAGGGCCAGGTCAGTTTCGGGTTTGACTCGAACCCGACCCATAACCCAAAATTGACAGTTCTAATGTCAATTTATCATAAATGAATATTTTTTATTATATAGACATGTGATATAAGTTAAAAAAAGTTGGCCAATTTTATTTATCATGTTTTAATGACATTAGTGTCACATACAAACAAACTTAGTCAAAGAGCGTGGTTCACGGAAACTAATCAGATATCTCACTCCGTTAGCCTCTCTCTTTTTCCCTCCCTCTTTACCAAGGGAGTTGAGGCCAACAAACTCATGTACAATTGGGTCATGAGTGTAGGTATACAAATTAATCCCGCTGAAGGAATGAAAAAAATATACCAAATGGGCTGGTCCAATTAGTTCAATCATGAACCAGACATAGCACCACTTTAGTAAAACTTTTCAATAGAATTTGCAATGAATCAGTGATAACTACTTTAAACCAACAATTTGATAAGTGAACCAATGAATTGTTTCTGATTCTACCACTAGGTCCCTCTTTTATGAGAAAATCACCATCTATTTTAAATCTGAAGGCTTTAACTTAAAAAAATTATATTCTTAATTAGAAACCTTGTTATAAATATGACAATATCGTACATAACCATAACAAATTTCATATATTCTTCAACTTGTGGCTATGTTCACAAATTGTTGTATAGTTCTCCATCGGCCATTCATATGTTGTTGGCTGGATTTGTGCATGTTCGACACTTCGTTCATCTCCTTCGGCTCCATCTAGCGCTCTATCGAGTTTGTCTACTATTTAGCACTTTAGCGGTTCATCCATTCACTAACCTATATGATATATTCTCAAAAAATTATCTTGATCGAGCATGAATCTCGAGGCAAAATTGAGCCGGAAACTTCAGAAATTAAATCCGGGAGCATCCGAACTTCGATTTCATTGAGCTTATAGTCAAACTGAGCATCTCGGAAATACGAACCCAACGACACCAAATTCAACTCAATCCGAGCCCAAATAAGCCCAATTCAAGCACCTGAAGTGCTATTGGAAAGTTCACATCACAATTTGAGTTACCAAATTGTATTCGATTTTGACGAGCTTATAGTTGAATCGAACGGCTCAACGAGACAAATCCAACGAGCCCAAGATCGCCAAATTTTGACATCATTAAGACCTTCAAATGTCTGATGAACTGTGCACAATCAAGGGATTCAATATCAGCCGTCCATTCGACCATTCCCTATTTGCCCCTGGTCTCACACCTATTTACAAGTTATGTCACTCAAGGAAATCTATAAATATACCCCTCATTTCTCATGAGAGGGGACCCAAGCAAGAAGAATAGAAGAATAAGAGAAGAAGAGAGGAGAAGGAGAGGAGAGAACAGCTCCTCCTCGACCACCGCCAGAGTTCTTCCTGTCGTCAGAACGACGCCAAAATCTCGCCGGACGCCCGAGTGATGCCGGAACTCTGCTCGACTTTATAATTGAATTTCAATTAAGAAGAAACTCATTGTAGTCTGATCGTCATAACTTGTTGGATGTATCAACCTCTTGTATCTCAAACTACACAAGTGGAACTTTTCAACTCGGCGTGGTCCTGTGATTTTTTCCCTTTTCAGGGTTTTCCATGTAAAAATTCTGACGTTCTTTTATCTTCTGTGTGTATGCTAGATATTCGTGCAACGCTCGGACACAAATTTTCTAACTCTACCGCAGCGTATATTCTAGCTCGCAACACTATAAATTCTCAAGCAATTCAATGTTATCCTTTACCTTATTTAAGCTTAAGGTTAAGAGAGCATGTCCAAACTTATTTTAAATATTTTTGTGCTATAGTTCAATAATTATTTGGTCATCTCTCCAAAAGCACTATGTAGTAAGTTTCAAGGAAGCCCAAATATATTTTAATGAGTAGTAATCCCATCTCAATTTAGAAAAAATTCAACTTAAGATGTCCTTAATAAAATTATTGAAAATCCACTAAGGACATTGCATCTATTGTGAAGTACTATTATTTAATTAGTTTTAATTGTTCAATATATTGTTAATTATCTCATTAATCATTTAATTATTTTAATTATAACTAATTTTAATTATTATTTATAATATTATATAGTAATTATTCTTTTTGAAGTTATATTTAATCATAGTAATGATTTAAGTATTATTTAGTTAGTTCTCATTATAAATTATATTAATAATTATTTCATTAATCACTTAAAAATTCAACAACTCATTAATTATTTAATTAGTTTTTACATTAATAATTATGTATTTAATAATTTCTATTTTAAATTATATTAATTAAGTTTATTATATTAATTTTAATTACTACTTATATGACTAACTATTTAAATAAGCTAAATTAGATCATTAATTTATGTACTAATTATTATATTACTTATTTAATTAATTCACTCAATTATTATAGTAATTAAGTTAGCCAGTAATAGCTTAGTCTGCTAGGGTTTGCTTTTGATCTCGTCGGTGCTGTTCGGCTTCGTTCCGCTAGAGGTGTAGAGATTGGACGAATCGTTTATTGCAGTTCGACTTCGCTCCATCGACGGCGTTATCGGAAGTTACAACATTTTGATCGGAAGCAACGACGGGAGCTCGCTCACTGCGAAGGTAACTTTCTCCCTTTCGCGCGCTTCTTCGGCCAAATCCCGTAAATCCGCCGATCTACCGGATTTAATAAATCCGGGATTTACGGCAACAAGAGGGAAATGGAGGTTTTATTTCGCCGTGAGATTTACGTGATGCTCAAATCCCGTTTGGCAGGATTTTAGCATAAATCCTGCTCAAATTCTGTTGCCAAACATCCCCTAAATTAACGCTCTAACCGGATTCCTGTTACAGGAAAGCTTGCTTTTTTCTACAATCCCACCGAAGAGGGGAAACCAGCTGGTTTTACATTTGGGCATTGTCTTCTTCATTTGGAAGGAGAAAAAGGTATGTGAGATTGAAATAGAGAAATATTTCTTTCTCTTGTATTCACTTTACCTAGAAAGATTCTCCTCTTGTTGTTTGAACATATCTTGCATGGATCTTCCGTGATTCTTGCGTGTGTTTGCTGTTGGATTGAAACGCATGTCTATTTCTAGTTGCTGTTAGATGAAGTTTATTAGGCAATGATATTTTGTAAGGTTTAAAGATTGGCTTCTTCTTTATTTTCCAAATTTTTTGTTCTACCTTGCCAATCAGGGAATAAAATATCACGAAGTAGATGCTATGTTTTCTATTTTCTCCTTTGTTTCCTGTACAAATTTCACGTAGACCACAAATGTCTTTGATTGTCTAAATTTAGGCCCCCTAAACAAATTTTCTAGCTCCGCCACTTAATATGAGTTATATTGTTATATTCCTTTGACATATTTGAGTAAAATACTTCTATTTAGAATGGAGCCATCTGAATCTCAGTTTTCTATCTTAACACATAATATGCATTCAGAAGTAGATCCATCATGAAATCATTTTAGTGAAATTAAAAGCTCTGATGAAAAAAAAAAATTATAGTGTCTGTATTTCTGTATAATATACCAAGGTGGAGGTAGAAACTACATCTTGGTTTAAGGGAAATATTGTTCCCCATAAGAAAGTTTCAAATGATATTTGTTACTAAATACAAGAAAATTTAAAGGAAACAATTTTAAAAAAGCAAGAAGCATAAGTAGAAAGAGAGAACGTGCAACCATATGATGATTAGAAGGTTGAAGATGAGAGAGTTTCTTCTCGTACTAAAAATACATAGTTCAACAATACACACCAAGTATTAGATAAAGGGAAAAAGCAAAGTTAACGAGATTGAAAATTATTTTGCTCCTAAAACCAAGCTAGGATCACAACCATCTTTAAAATCTATGTTGACATCTAAAAAGTTGTGCATTGTGTTGACGTGGCACTTGTAAGTTGGTTTTTTATAGTTGTACACCCATGAATGTATTAAATTCATCTTTGGCATAGAAACCATTGATATGATAATTATTTTTGGGCTTGGATATAAACCTTCCTATTATTAAAGAACAAAATTTAATTTTCTAAGGGATATAAGGAAGAATGTAAGCTATTAGTTTAGAGTTACAATCATAGTTGAAAAAAAAAAGCAGGCTACACCTTGATTTATGATGGTCGGAGAAATAACATAAATGGAACTTTGATTAACTTCCTATTCCTTTTTTTAAAAAATGGTTTTGTCATTTCCAAAGTTTTGTATATACTTCTAATATCACGAAGAATGCTGATACTTTATGTTTATTGTTTACTAAAGTGTTTGAGTGGGTTGGTCCAAAAAAATATTGTTAAGCTATTTACTAATAATGCTGCAAACTATAAAAAGGCATTAGAGTTATTGCATTAAATGTATGGTAAACATTTATTGGTCACTTTGTGCAGTACATTGCTTGAATATTATTTTAAAAAGCATTGGTACCATTTCATATATTGTTGATCTTGCCAAAAGTAGTTCTATCTTTCTATCGTGGTCAAGGACAAGACTTGGTTTGAAAGGCCGAAGAGATTGTGTGGCCACAAGCCACATGACATGTAATAACTTTTATTACTTTTAAAAAAATTTAGTGATCATAAGTGTGATTTGCAATCAATGGTAACTAGCAAATACTTAATTGATTCAAAATTTTTCAAACACAATGAAAGGGTAAGAGGCGTCTTTTATAATTTTGAACTCTTAAGTTCTAGATTGATTTCTTGATAAAGTCAAAATTAGTAAGCCCGCTCATAAGATTATCACAAGTGGTTGACTTTGATGAGAAGCTATCACTCGATTGTCTTTATGATGGAATATATACAACAAGGAAGGCATCTAAATTCTTGTTCAAAAGTACAAAAAGATTTTATAAGTCAACTTCATTAAGTATTCACTCTACTATATAAAAAAAAAAGTATTCACTCTACTATATATTTATTTAACCCTCATTTTCAATATAGTCAAGAAAACTAATGCCATATACTTGAGGTCATGAAAGGATTGGTGTGAGTCATTAATAATAAAGATATATATAATAAACCAAAATTTACAATGAATGCAGTGAGAATTTATCAAGATATCTTCAAAAGCATTGGGAGGCCAATTGCTCTTCCAATGTCTAAGTAAATGTAATATAATAAGTTCTTTATTACATAATTTCTTGCATTTATGATTTTTATAGTAATTAAATAACATATTATTTTATGATATATAGATAAATGGTGGATGATATTTGACTCTAGTGCGCCAAAATTGCAAAATTTTGTTGTTCAGTTCCTTAGTCAAACTTCTTTTTATAGTTATAAGAGAAACTAGAGTTTTTTTTAAACAAATTCATACTAAGATAGGAAATTATTTAGAGCATTAAAAGCTGAAGGATCTTATGTATGTTTGATATAACTTAAATTTGAGGAATATTTATGCTCTTTATCAATAAATCATATGATAAACAATTTGTGTAGTATGCATTTCTCATGTTTAGATATGCTGATAATTCACACTAAAATAAACTTATATTTACTTTATAGGACACACCTTAAGAAAAAGAAGTTATGATCCATTGTACTATACAAGCATTGAGACGATAGACATTAGGATAGCTAATGAAGAACATACTTTTGAATTTTATTATGTTGATATAAAGAATGAAATTTGTTGAGAGGATGTTATTTTATCTTCTGAAGAGGCCAGTATGACATCCAATATGCAAGCTTGGCTTAAGTTTCCTGTTTTCTTATAATACATAAATTTATTATTATAGTAAAAACATTTTATTATATGCCATGTTTATACATGAAGGTGGCTTCCGTTGTCATGCCCCAAGATCTATAGTGAAAGAATTTCTTTTTCTTTTTTCTTATCAATCTTATTATCTTGTCAATTTGTTCTATTCATTTATCAATTATATCAATCTCAACATGCATAGCTGATTAATTGGATTAAAGAAAATCAATAAACAATGGAAAATATCATTCATATTTCTAGAGTCTGGAATTACATCATATTGATATAGTTTAAACAATATATACAATAGTCATACTGGTCACAAAATAATAAAAAATAAAAAAAACTGAAATAAAACTACTCTAATACAATTGCATACATAGTCTTAAGCTGCACTCTTTAGTTGAAATCATTTAAACCACGTAATGAGCGAATAATCTAATAAGAAATCAAAATATTATAACTAAAATTAATGTAATAAAAAGAGAGTCTCTTGCAAATCATGCAAAGAAATCTATACATATATATCTATACTGATTATCTATATCAATGCTCAGTTTATTATACATTACATCTTAGTTTATGATATCTTCAGTAACAGTATCAATAATAGTGATTTATATTAGTAATAGTGAATAATCTCAATAACAATAACAATATTAACAGTAACGGTACCGTCACAATGGTCGGTATAATCAGTAACATTAATGAGTAATTGATAACAATAATTAAGATCAATAATCATTAATCAGTATCAACATAGTGTTTATAAAATCAGAATGTATCGTAAGAGTATTTTTCTCCTACACTTATAACTCCCTATCTATCGTCTCCTATAACTCGTAACAGTCTTCAACCCCTTATAACTCCAAATCGATCAATCATATCAATATTAAGATATATGTAATATATATCAATAATGGTAGCACTCTTATTATTGGGGTATCAATACCGACAATACTACTAGTAATATATCAATGCTAGCAATACTCAATCATTGGTGTATTAATACTGATATCACCATCAATAATATATCAATGCTGACGGTACTCTAATCTTGTATCAGATATCATCAATATTATATGTACTCTTATCTTTGAAGTATCAGTACGATCATCCATAATCTTATCGTTATCATTTCAATACATCATTTTCATACATATTAATTATTTCAGTTATTTCATCACATATCACATTTTAGTATTATCATATCAAATCACATTACGCTTTTTTCCCTATTAATTTCACCCACCCAAAAATTACTATTCACACATTTAACTAGTGAAAATGAAATTAAATCATATCAAGTAGTTCAGAATGATTAAATCTATAATATATCAAGTTACATAGTGAAAGCTTATAAAATTAGGAGATTATGTATTTTTAGTTGATTTAGGAGATAAAT
Organism: Dendrobium huoshanense; assembly: GCA_016618105.1. Classification (NCBI taxonomy): domain Eukaryota; kingdom Viridiplantae; phylum Streptophyta; class Magnoliopsida; order Asparagales; family Orchidaceae; genus Dendrobium; species Dendrobium huoshanense. The sequence goes on from CM028355.1 coordinate 2,823,236, forward strand.
CCGTAAAAAATAAAACCATCGAAAATAAAAATAAGATGATAGTTACTTATGACAAATTGATTAATTTTTAGAACAACAAAGGCAGATGAAAATGATCAGAAATGGGCTTTCTATCTCCTCCTCTCTTCTTCCTCTCCCACTCTTCTCCCTTCTTAGCCAAGCCACGCGAAATGACACGGTGGGGGTGAGAGTGTCACAACCCGACTCGATATGACACGATATCACACATGTCATACCGTATCCGATTGTGGCAAAACTAATCCCAAAATTTGGTTGGAGAAGTACTAAAACAAAACTTCCAATTTATATGATACAAAGAGATAATATTGAATGTAATATAAAGTAAAAGACTACTGAATCTCAACATGATTTTTTTCTATATATCATCCAAAACACATATAATCTGAAATCTATATTCATCAGTGCTTGGCAAAAGATAACACAACAAAAATAAAAACCAAGCCTACAAAAAATCAAAACTAACCAAAACATACATATAACACTGATCAGAGACTGCTATCCCAACTTCTCAGCTCGCTCCTTACCCTTCATTGGGTCTGAAAACAAAAGCAAAAGTAGGAATGAGCTAACACGGTTCAGTAGGCTGTCATAGCCTAAAACAAAGATCAATAATCAAAATCGAAAGAACTAAGAACATTGTGCATAATCATATATTGAAATTAAATACAATTAGATAAATACTGAAATGAAGTGAATTATAAGCAAACACTTCATAATAGAATCCCACCTCGGTAGCCCATTGGCTCTAGCATAACAACACTTAGGTAATAGAATCTCACTAGCATAACAGAATCCAAGGCTTTTAAAACCGGACCGGTCAATGAACCGGAAGGAGGGGTTAGAGGTTTGATGGTTCGACCGGGGTCGAACCGGATGACGTAATAAATATTTATTATATTTAAATATTATAATAATGACACAACTATTTATAAATATATAGCAAAAATTGAAGAAAATTATAATACTTTTACTTATCTAATAGTGAAATGTTAGTCAAATAAATTCAAACATTTAAATCTAAAGGATATAAACTATATTACCATAGATAATACTAAACCCAATAGTTTTTAAAAGCAGAATCACATCTATTTTCGTTCCAAAAATATAACAGATCTGTAAGATCAAACAAGTTCCATATGAATCAAACATAATAGCATTTGGTAATAATTAAGCATGTAACAACAAAAAACCTGAATTAACTAAAAGAAATTCAATAATAAGACATGCATATACCTGCTTCAAAAATCCAGCTCCAAAAGCTCTTGTCTGACCAGAAAACTGAAAAAGAAATACAAGATTTTCTGATTTTACAAAGTTTGCTATGACATATTTTAACATGTAGAAACTCAAAATAAAATCTGAAAGGAAACATTGTAAGCAGTCTTGCATACACTTGATTGCTTGTACAATTCTTTAAATAGCTTGCAACTGATGGAACCTTGAAGAACTCAAGGTTTGGAGGATGAGTTTCAGATTTCAAGAATTTTGCTTAAGGTTATAGACAATCGACATGTTGAGGACTTCATAGAAAATCTAGAAACCTAATCATGGAAACCTTTTAGTTGTTGGAAAAGCATTTAGAAAACATACGGCCTTGGCTTCGTGAACGATCAGGCACACCGAGGAGACGATGTTGGCTTCTTGCTTCGCGACTGAGCAGAACGAACAACGGAGAGTCGGAGACGGTGATGGTTTCGGCGCTCCGCAGGCCGTCGTGGAAGATGATAAGTCCCAAATGAGGGTTTTTTTTTCGTCTGGCTTCTTGCTTCGCGACCGCGCAGAATGAACGAGGATTTATTTCCTATATACCGCATACGTTACCCTCCCGAAATCTCGGCTGTTCGATTTGGCTAATCGGCACAGTAGCCGAACCGACCGGTTATAACAAATCGGAACCGGTTTTCCGGTTCGGCGGTCGGACCGCCGGTTCGGGCGGTTTGACGCTGGTTTTCTGCGAAACCGGGTCCGGTCCGATTTTAAAAGCCTTGATTGTGAGGACCCCATCAACCGCATCATAAATTATTATAAGTTATCATTTAAAATGTAAAAAAATTATGCAATATGCTTGAAATTTCCAAAGAATAACAAAACAATCTAAGTGTTGTTTGGTTTGAATTAAAAGGGGTTAAATATTTTAAGTGCAGTGAATTTAAAATTATTTGGTCTTAAGTAAAAAAATACAGAGTAAAATTTTGGGTTATTTTGAATTTATCTACTAGTTCAATTTTAATGCATTTAAGAATGTTAGATTATATCGATTTCCTAATATATTTAAGTTCTCTAAAATTTCCGCCGCCACCATCAGTTGGTTGCTAGCTTTATTTATCACAATTCATATTCATTGAATAATGGAGCAAAACTACCATGGATTGATGTGGGGGATAAATATATTCATTTGATTGTACGTAATATGTTTTTTTGTAAATATATTTGTAATATACATGTTCAATGCCAAAGTTCTTTCTCACTCGTGATGGAAACCAATCTAGTATACCTGAGAATTATTGTAAGAGATATTTTCCGAGAACTTTATTATAGAAGTTGGAAATTTCTCGAGATTAATTATTCTAAAACATTATATTCGGGAAGTGCGGGCAGCTCAGGTGGTTAAGCGCAGGCGTTGCCTGCCATCTGGCTCCCATTCGATCCCTAACGTCCCAATATATACATTATATTATATTCTACTTGACTATTTCTCTTATGATTCAAAAGCTTAGTGCAAAATTTGACATGAAGCAGCTCGGCGAAATACGTGAGTTTCTCGGCATACATATCAAATGTACGGATCACATCTATTTTTTGTATCAAAAACCTTATGCCATCTCCATACTTCAGCAAGCTCATATGCTCAATTGCAACCCTCTCTCCAACCCAAATTGCACCAAGTTTCCCGATTATCTCCAAGTGGATCCTGTTCTTTTCGATCCCATTGTTACTGACATATTACTGGCTCATTACAGTACCTCACACTAACAAGATCGGACATTGTGTTTAGCATAAATTAGCTCTCACAACATATGCATAATCCGCAACCACAACATGTCTACCTTTTAAAACGTCTCCTGCGATATATAAAAGGTACGTTGGATTTCGACATTCCTATTATCAATTCTAATCTTGTTCTCACCTCCTTTTCAAATGCCGACTGGGCCGGAGATCCCATCACCCGCAAATCTACTTCTCTATACTGCTCTTTTCTTGGCAAAACATTAATCAACTGGACAGTGAAAAAACAGCATACCGTCGCAAGATCCTCCAAATCTGAATACAGAACACTAGCCGCTCTTACCTCAGATATAATTTGGCTGAGACGACTACTAGCTGAGTTCGGTATCTCTCCTGATCAACCCACAGATATGCATTGCGACAACACGTCTGCTATCGCTTTAGCTAACAATTCGGTATTCCATTCCCGCTCTAAGCATATTGAGATCGATCAAAAGTTCATCAGAGATAATATTCAACACAATAACATTCGTCTCTTACCCATAAGTACTATTGATCAGGTAGCCGATATACTCACCAAGCCACTGTCCACAAGAAGATTTCATCAACAATGGCTCAAATTGGAGAGATTATTAGGTGCGGAGTGCGGACGGGGAGAACCGTCCGCACATAAGTATAGGGTACCCAGCTAGGTACCACTCGATATCGCTGGGTACCGCTTGGCACCCTGTGCTTGTGCGAACGGTGTGCGGATGGTCCACACTCCGCACCTAATAATTTTTCCTCAAATTGACGGTCATTCAAGACCAATCACTTTGCAGGGGATATTAGAGCATAATTCCAAATAACAATTATATTGTGTAAATACAGATGGCATTTTCCTATTGGATATACCTGTCTTTAGTCTTGTCTTTTTCCTATTTATAGGGACCTATGCTGTACTCGTGCGACAATGAAATAATTACATCTCCTTCTTTCTTGCTATTATCTATTTTCCCTTTCTTCCTGCATTGCATTTCTCTTGTTCTTGGTTTCTTCAGTACTCGGCATCCTTTAAAGTTTTTGTTTTTCCTCACGTACTCGGCTTTCAGTGAAGAGATGGTTTACCTCTTAGACCAGCAGCTGATTGTCTTCTACGTCCTCACCCTCAAGCTCAAGGAAACCATCGAGGCTAATCTCTGCATACCCAATGCAAAGTCGATAACCAGGCCTATTCACCTTGGCTTGTACAAGTACAATCCCGCGTTCAAACCCCTGCTCACGTCTCAGCCGCTGCCGCCGCCTCCTCCTCTGCCCCCGCCATCGCCTCCTCCACTACTGCCTCCTCCGTCGCCGTCGCCTCCGTTTGACTCCCCAAGGATCATCTCGATATTCCTCGAAAAGATCGATCAGGCCCGACAAGACGAGGCTTCCTCCACTTGGGATACCCAATCCATATATCGCGTCCCCAAATGCCTCCGTGACATTGATCAGACCGCCTACACCCCTAAGATTGTCTCCCTCGGCCCCTACCACCGCATACGCTGCCGCTTCCGCACCATGGATCGCCACAAATGGCGATCCCTTCACCGCGTTCTCGATCGAATTGGCCACGACGTCCGCCTTTACCGCGACGCCGCCCGCTCCCTCGAAGATCGTGCCCGCTTTTGCTACGATGCTCCCATCTCCATGTCCTCTGACAATTTCGTTGAAACCCTCTTCCTCGAATCAATATTCGCCCTCGAGCTCTTCCGCGGCGTCCTCGAGGGCTTCGAAGATCTTGGCTACTCTCCCAATGACCCCGTCTTCGCCTTCAACAACATCAAGCACTCGCTCCAACGCGTCATGATAATGCTCGAGAATTAGCTCCCTCTCTTCGTCCTCGACTGGATCCTTGCCCTCCAGCTCGGCTACAAGCCTTCTCGCTCATACCGCGTCGCTCCCCTCGCGCTCCGCTTCTTCAACCCCCTTATGCCCACCGACGAGCTCCACCGTCCCACCGCGTCTTCTGATCCTCTCTACGAAGCCGGCAGCGGCGGAGCCCTACATTGCCTCGACGTCTTCCGCCACAGCCTCATCCCGTGTCCCACACCAGCTTCTATTCCATGGCTGACCTGCCATGGCAAGCAATCTGCACGGCCCGTTGCCGCCGCTTACTGGCTTCCAATCACCGACAAGTGGCGTCGGAAGCTCATTCACTGCGTTGCTGATCTCCGCGACACCGACATCAAATTCCGGCGCCGGACAGGCGTCTAGTTTTGGGACATTGAGTTCAAGGACGGCGTCCTGTACATCCCTCACTTTTTTATCCACGACGGGACAAAATCACTCTTCCTTAACCTCATAGCGTTCGAGCAGTGCCATTTGGAGTGCGACAACCACATAACCTCATACCTTACCTTTATGGATAACCTCATCAACTCGGAGGTGGATGTCAGATATTTGCATGACAAGGAAATTATCGAGCATTGGCTCGGGAGCGATGGGGAGGTGGCTGATATGTTTAACTGGCTTTGCCAGGAGGTGGTGTTCGACCGTCATGATTGCAAACCCCAGACAAAGCCGATAGCTAGGCCTATTCCCCTCAGCTTGTACAAGTACAATCCCATGCTCAAACCCGTTCTCACGCCTCAGTCGCCGCCGCCGCCTTTGCTTGACTCCACATGGATCATCTCGATCCTCAAACAAAGGATGATCCACGGGATTATCTGAAGCATCCAAAGGAGCAGCAAAAAAAACATTTTCAGACCTATTAGTATTTTCTTCTACACCCAATTTTTGTGTAAGATTGAATTCAAGTTTTGAATTCTGAACTACCAATGGCTGAAGAACCGAATCAGACGATGGGGGAGTAACAAATTCAGTTTCAGCAAAACTGAATTCCCACATTTCGCTTAACAGAGCATCCGATCTACCATAATTCTCGGTATTAACAGCAGATGTAACAACGTTTGGTTCAGCCTTATACCGAGTAACAGCTTCCACTCCAATATCCTGATTCAATTCCTTTAACAATTCAAATTTTGAAATTTGAATCTTAACTGAGTCCTCTACTCCATCCTGATTTTGAGCATTCTCTACTCCTTCCATGAACCGTGAATCAATTTCTGAATTAGCAGAATCAGGAAATCGTATGGCTTGATCAGCATTTGATTCATTAGCATTTTTTTCTTGTATATATACATAGATGTTATCATGTTAAGTTAATTTCGTTTAGTATGTCCGTAGCTAAATGTTCTTTAATTAATATGTTTTATTTCGCTTGATCCATGGGGGTGATTTTAAGTAGCACGTGTTGAGAGGTAGCTTATTCTTCTTGCCAACAGGAATAAGGTACTCGGCATCCTTTAAAGTTTTTCTTTTTCCTCACGTACTCGGCATTCAGTGAAGAGATGGTTGCCCTCTTAGACCAGCAGTTGATTGTCTTGTATGTCATCACCCTCAAGCACAAGGAAACCATCGAGGCTAATATCTGCAAACCCCAGGCAAAGCCGATAGCCAGGCCTATTCCCCTCGGCTTGTACAAGTACAATCCCATGCTCAAACCCGTTCTCACGCCTCAGTCGCCGCCGCCGCCTTTGCTTGACTCCACATGGATCATCTCGATCCTCAAAAAGATAAACCAGGCCCGACAAGACGGACTTCCTCCCCCTGGGAGACCCTATCCATCTATCGTGTCCCCAAATCCCTCCGTGACGTTGATCAGACCGCCTACACCCCTAAGATCGTCTCCCTCGGCCCCTACCACCGCAGATGCCGCCGCTTCCGCAGCATGGATCGCCACAAATGGCGCTCCCTTCACCGCACTCTAGCCCGAACTGACCACGACGTCCGCCTTTACCTCGACGCCGCCTGCTCCCTCGAAGATTGTGCCCGCTCCTGCTACGAGGCTCCCATCTCCATGTCCTCCAATACGTTCGTTGAATCCGTCTTCCTCGACTCCATATTCGCCCTCGAGCTCTTTCGCGGCGTTGCCCGCGAGGGCTTCCCAGGTCTGGCTACTCCCCCAATGACCCCGTCTTCGTCGTCCGCGGCATCATGCACTCACTTCAGCGCGACATGATAATGCTCGAAAAATAGCTCCCTCTCTTCGTCCTCGACTGGATTCTTGCCCTCCAGCTCGGCTACGAGCCTTCTTGCTCATACCTCGTTGCTCCCCTCGCGCTCCGCTTCTCCAACCCTCTTATGCCCACCGACGAGCTCCTCCCTCCCACCGCGTCTTCTGGTTCTCTCTACGAAGCCGGCAGGAGCAGAACCCTACATTGCCTCGACGTCTTCCGCCGCAGCCTCCTCCCGTGTCCCACGCCAGTTTCCTGTCCACGTTTGAGCTACCGTGGCAAGCAATCCGCACGGCCCATTGCCGCCGCTTTCCCAACGCCCATCTCTGACACTTGCTGGCTTCCAATCGCCGACAAGCGGCGTCGGCAGCTCATTCACTGCGTTGCTGATCTCCGCGACGCCGGTATCAAATTCCGGTGCCGGACATGCGTCCATTTTTGGGACATTGAGTTCAAGGACGGCGTCCTGTACATCCCCTGCCTTTTTATCCACGATGGGACCAAATCCATCTTCCTTAATCTCATAGCCTTCGAGCAGTGCCATTAAGTGATTAAGGAAGATGAATTTGGTCCCATCGTGGATAAAAAGGCAGGGGATGTACAGGACGCCGTCCTTGAACTCAATGTCCCAAAAATGGACGCATGTCCGGCACCGGAATTTGATGCCGGGGTCGCGGAGATCAGCAATGCAGTGAATGAGCTGCCGACGCCGCTTGTCGGCGATTGGAAGCCAGCAAGTGTCAGAGATGGGCGTTGGGAAAGCGGCGGCAATGGGCCGTGCGGATTGCTTGCCACGGTAGCTCAAACGTGGACAGGAAACTGGCGTGGGACACGGGAGGAGGCTGCGGCGGAAGACGTCGAGGCAATGTAGGGTTCTGCTCCTGCCGGCTTCGTAGAGAGAACCAGAAGACGCGGTGGGAGGGAGGAGCTTGTCGGTGGGCATAAGAGGGTTGGAGAAGCGGAGCGCGAGGGGAGCAACGAGGTATGAGCAAGAAGGCTCGTAGCCGAGCTGGAGGGCAAGGATCCAGTCGAGGACGAAGAGAGGGAGCTATTTTTCGAGCATTATCATGTCGCGCTGAAGTGAGTGCATGATGCCGCGGACGACGAAGACGGGGTCATTGGGGGAGTAGCCAGACCTGGGAAGCCCTCGCGGGCAACGCCGCGAAAGAGCTCGAGGGCGAATATGGAGTCGAGGAAGACGGATTCAACGAACGTATTGGAGGACATGGAGATGGGAGCCTCGTAGCAGGAGCGGGCACAATCTTCGAAGGAGCAGGCGGCGTCGAGGTAAAGGCGGACGTCGTGGTCAGTTCGGGCTAGAGTGCGGTGAAGGGAGCGCCATTTGTGGCGATCCATGCTGCGGAAGCGGCGGCGTCTGCGGTGGTAGGGGCCGAGGGAGACGATCTTAGGGGTGTAGGCGGTCTGATCAACGTCACGGAGGGATTTGGGGACACGATAGATGGATAGGGTCTCCCAGGGGGAGGAAGTCCGTCTTGTCGGGCCTGGTTTATCTTTTTGAGGATCGAGATGATCCATGTGGAGTCAAGCAAAGGCGGCAGCGGCGACTGAGGCGTGAGAACGGGTTTGAGCATGGGATTGTACTTGTACAAGCCGAGGGGAATAGGCCTGGCTATCGGCTTTGCCTGGGGTTTGCAGATATTAGCCTCGATGGTTTCCTTGTGCTTGAGGGTGATGACATACAAGACAATCAACTGCTGGTCTAAGAGGGCAACCATCTCTTCACTGAATGCCGAGTACGTGAGGAAAAAGAAAAACTTTAAAGGATGCTGAGTACCTTATTCCTGTTGGCAAGAAGAATAAGCTACCTCTCAGCACGTGCTACTTAAAATCACCCCCATGGATCAAGCGAAATAAAACATATTAATTAAAGAACATTTAGCTACGGACATACTAAACGAAATTAACTTAACATGATAACATCTATGTATATATACAAGAAAAAAATGCTAATGAATCAAATGCTGATCAAGCCATACGATTTCCTGATTCTGCTAATTCAGAAATTGATTCACGGTTCATGGAAGGAGTAGAAAATGCTCAAAATCAGGATGGAGTAGAGGACTCAGTTAAGATTCAAATTTCAAAATTTGAATTGTTAAAGGAATCGAATCAGGATATTGGAGTGGAAGCTGTTACTCGGTATAAGGCTGAACCGAACGTTGTTACATCTGCTGTTAATACCGAGAATTATGGTAGATCGGATGCTCTGTTAAGCGAAATGTGGGAATTCAGTTTTGCTGAAACTGAATTTGTTACTCCCCCATCGTCTGATTCGGTTCTTCAGCCATTGGTAGTTCAGAATTCAAAACTTGAATTCAATCTTACACAAAAATTGGGTGTAGAAGAAAATACTAATAGGTCTGAAAATGTTTTTTTTGCTGCTCCTTTGGATGCTTCAGATAATCCCGTGGATCATCCTTTGTTTGAGGTACCGTTGGAAGCTCAAAATTCAAATTTTGAATTCAAACTTAAACAGATATTAGATGAAGGAGCAGATGCTGTTAATACTATAACAGAATTGGCTTCTGTACCGGATTTTCCTTCATCTGACTTTGTGACTGAGTCAAAGGTAGTTGATGAACCAAATTCTATATTGCCTTCAAATATTGCTATGAGAACTATTGAAATAGAGGCTACTAATGATGGAACGGGTGGTGTTTGTGGGGAAATTATTACTCCTACTTCTGAAATTAGTTTAAATTTTTAAAAAAGGTTGTATTAATCAAGGTTGTGAAAACCGGACCAGACAACAAACCGGTAGAGAGAGCGGTTCACGGTTCGACCGGTCGAACCGGGGTCGAACCGGATGACATAATAAATACAATTTAGATGATATAAAAATCATATAATAATATAACTTTTTTATTAAAAAATAAATTGAATTCATGCATTACTAATATCTTATATAATCTTAAATTTAAACATATTCAATATTTAAATTTAATTTAAATTTAACAAAAAATTAACTTACAAATGAATTAATAAGTTTAATATAAATAATTCTTAATTTATGTTATATATTTATATAAAATTTATATTTATAATTTATATATTAGATGCATATTATTATTTTACATTTATAAATTATTGAGGTTAAATTAAATCATTTATTATAAATAATAAATAAAAGTACATAAAAAAATAAACGATGAATATAATTTATTTAATATTATTAATTAAAAATAAATATTATTTCATCATAAAAATATTATTTAAAAAATTTATTTTAAAATGAATAGTGTATGTTGTAAACTTAAAAGTTAAGAAGAAAGACATAGAAGCTTTAGATTTTTTAGTGCCACATCACTTGGGAGACTTTCCCTTGGTGAAACTTTTACTATATATTGGTTTTGAGCTTGAAAGAAGTACATGTAAAGAGATGAAACTTCATGAACTGCTTGTTTGGAATTTTTTAATTTAAAATTAAGCATTTCAAATTTGAAATTAAATTACAAATATTTTTTAATATTTAAAATAAGTTATTTAAAATTTAAATATTAAAAAATACAAAGTTGAACCGGCCGGTTCAAGAGAACCGTGTCCGGTTCGCCGGTTGAACCGACGGTTCTGAACAAAACCGGTTGGTTTGAAGCTAAGCCGGTTTTCAGGTTGAACCGAACTGGCCTTTAGACCGGTTCACGGTTGAACTGGTCGGTCCGGTTTTTAAAGCATTGACAGAATCCCACCTCGGCCGCCCATTGGCGCCGGGGTAACAGAATCCCACCTCGGTCGCCCACTGGCTCCGGCGTAACAGAGCCCCACGGTCGCCCATTGACGTCGACATAACAGAATCCCACCTCAGCTGTCCACTGACGCCGACATCACATCACATCACTTTACAACTTATTGTTCAATGCGTTTCATTAATTAAAGCATAATAAGACTGAATTCATAAATTGCCAAAAATGTCCCAATTGTAGACAACAGAAACACTACATAGTAAAAATTTACAATTTTCAAACATAACCAAATTACCACAATTTGTGTAAAACATCATTCTGAAGATTTAATTGAACTGAAGCACTATTTTTGAGTAGGCAAAAATCGCAACTTTTTCAAAATCACATGGCAAAAATTTTCAGAATATACTCAAAATGTTCGTAATCACATATCCTACAACATATAAAAAGCTTAGCGGTGAAAGTTTTACCAAAACAAAGTTATTGTCGTTTTTCGGTAACGAAAATACATATATGAGCGGAAAAATACAAAAAAAAACACAGAATTATTGAAATTTGAAATAAACAAAACGTAACCTACCTCGAGACGAGCAAATTCCCCAACTGGGCCGACGGACGAAAATCGCTTTATGACTGCCAAAACCTAGTTTCCCTCTCTCTCCTCTCTTTCTTCTTATTTCTCAAAAGCATTTCTCTGTTAACCCGAAAAGCAGGAAATGGGAAATTGGTTTTAAGATTAAAAAGTAAGTGCTTTTAGATATTTGTTTTTTTATATAAATAATAATATTTTAATACTATAATTATTATTTTTCAATATAAAATTCATATAAATACATATTAGGCTTCAAAGTTATAGAAAAATATTCTAAGAAAGCATGGGCTCGAATTCCAAGGCACATTCGATATTAATGAGCAATATCTCACCTCTCATTGTTATCAGTAAGAAAAGATTCACTCCCACACAAACTTACTCATCCTACGATGAGTCGCTATCATGCCAAAAAGTGAAGAGTGGTAAAAAAATAAAAGGGTCATCATAGGTGAAAAGAATTAAAAGTTTCGGTGATCATATGATAAAAAACTGTAAGCTACAAACATAAATCATCAGTACTTATGTCACAAAAACTTTTTATTGTTCTTGCAGTAATAATTTTATATATGTTATTATAAGGACTTGAGTTCATTTTAATCGCCCCCCTTAGATTACACATGAGCTAAAAGGAGGTTGGAAGGCACTATACCCCTTTCCAAAAAGTAACAAAAATTGAATTACCTCTTGTAAGAAATTGGCTGCGACAACTCCAAAAGCTTGAGTCACCAACACCTCAGCTCTTTGGTCTGACACCTCCTTGCATAACACAATAACCTTGTCACTAACAGTAAATAATTGGCCTTCTCTAAGGTATCTGACCTCCATTTATCTTCCTCAAAAATCAAAATTAGCATTGACTTATGCAAGCTCCTCTCTTCTAAGGCCTGGATTCACCCCGACAATGCTTATAAGGTAAATGGCACAGGAGCAGGGATCTCAGCATCCGACTGACTAGGCGGACAAGTAGGCTCACTATAGGAGGAAAAGGAGAAGAAGTAGAAGTTTTTGAGTGAGTGGATGCTATACCCACTCCTTTGTACACTCAACCTCTACAAGATCAATGGCTTTCACTACATAAGAGGCTTGTAAGGAAATTATTATCTATTGGCCAACAATATCCTCAATCACTGAAATGCCCCGTCATATGAAGTGAAGGTTCATAAGGAGGTAAGTCCCTATCCAAAAATAAAAGGGGAACCTTGAGCAATCGATCATGTAGATCCCAAATCTTAGTATGCAAGTTAGGTGCCCACTAAGTGAGAGACAACACCTTGAACTCGCTTGATGGATAACGTAACAGCTCATTTGTGGTCAGGAGGATCCTAAGATCATTAGATATCAGTGACATGTAACCCCCAAACATAAACTTTTTAAGAATAGGACCCTTCATACCACCACTAGTTAAATGTTGTCGCCCAACCTCCTCCAGCATAAGGTCATGGTTACCTGATGGTTTCACAAGAGAATGAGTTGGTGTTATTGTCCTGACTTCCTTATGTGCGGGGCTCACCATTGATGATGCATTACTTATCAAAATGGAGACCTATCAAGCCCCCCTAACATAGAAACTTGCATAGCATGCCTTTCTGCAAGAGGTATACTGTCAGAATTTGAAGAAGAAGCCGCCTTCACTTACTTGGCTCAACCATAGCTACCTTCTTCTTCTTCTTCTTCTTTTACTCCTCATTCACCTTGCTAGACTTCTACTACTTTTCCTTACCAAATGAAGGCCTTTTAGATTTTTTGGCTGTCAACCTCAACATATTTTGGAATATGTGACTTGACCATCTCTAATATAAGTAAGAACAACTAAGTTATAGTAAAGAAAATTAAGAAGTGTGGCCCTATCAGTGCCTCTCGCCTCTAGTCATAACCAAGGATAATATATAAGTCAACTCAACATAATTATGAGAATCTTTGATAAAGGCGTCTTCTGAAAGCAATAGTAAAAATAGGGTAATACTTTTTTTTTTACTTTCTCCTAGTTATTTAGTTGGGAAATAAAATGCTTTCGTTCTTAATTCTTTGTCCTTTTTCCCAATTGAACTTTAAATGAGCAAGTGAATTGAGGAACTAATTATATGTATATAAAAGTCTATGTCGGATGCTTTCATGTACCAAATAGGTCCACCCTTGAGGAGCTCGTCTCCGAAGAGCATCTCTCAAATAATATCTAGGGACCAACAAGGGTCTACTCCAAGTGAAACTCACATCATTGGAGCTCTCCCCCATAGAGCTCAATCAAGAATGCACATATTCTGAGCAAGTTAAATCAGAGAACCTGCCTTGACAAGTATTCACTTAAAGAGGCATTTGAGTTATGATGAATAAGCTCTTCCAATAGTTCTCTCCAACTAAAATCATCAATCTTCCATGAATACCCTCGTTCAAACTACACTAGGCACACACCTACAAAGCTCGCAATTATGGCTCCATCAACTATGTTAGTTCTAGCCCCTCTTAACTACTCTCATAAGACACTGACCACTGGATTGAGGCATTCACCCTTATGGACTAACTCATCCAAGATACTCATTCTGAGGACTCACCCACCGCACTCACCCTTGAATATTAGCCTAGGATACTCATCCTTAAGATTGTAATAACTCAAATTTTGATTTAGGCAAATAATATTTCATGAGTCATTATATATTCAATTTACAATTTATTTTCTTCATAATATAGGTATTATTGTGCTTTAATTATAATAATTTTTTTTAAATTTTATGTGAAATGTAGATTAAAAAAAAATCAATTGTAATTTCTTAAGAAATTAACACATTTCAGTACAAATTAGTTTTTTTGACCGTTAGGTCTCCATTTTGCAAACAAATTTCACTAGTCTTCTAGAAATGTTGGGCAATTTTATGAATATTTTTCTATCTTTTTAGAGCTACAAGTTTGAAGATATAAAATAATTTATAAGAATTTTGTACTAAAAATTAAATAATTGGCTTAATTATCTATATGTCTGTAAGATATTTTATTAACAAAAAATATTTATCCGCTTAATAACTTAACAAAATTTACAAAAGTCATTTTCCTTCATTCATTTTAATAGAGAGCAGAATAGAGAAAATGAGAAGAAAAGCGATGAGAGATATATGAGAGAGAAACCTAGGGTTTAGGGGTCGTAGAGCCTTTTTTCCAGTCGATCAGACTCGGTCCAGTCATAAAATTTGTTCATCTCGAGGTAGACTACTATCATACTATATTTGATTTCAATCATTTATGTATTTTGTATTTTATGAATTTTAATTTGGTTAAAACTTATAAAAGTTATGTTATCTCCATCTAGCAAACTTTCACCATGTATCTTTTAGAATGTTATAACTCTCGTCATTATGCACATATTAATAAGAACATATTGAATTTTCACCCGATATTTTTGTATTTTGAGCGAGATTCCCTAAATTTGAAATTTTTTTGATAAATATAAAAATTGATTAAACAATTGTCAAATTTCATAATATTAGTGCATGATATACATACGTACTATTCATTTGTTGTGGTCATAAACATATGAAAATGAGTACATTAATTTTTCTTATGAATGTCTCTTGTCATGATTCATATTTATATTTTATATGCACTAGATTGATGCAATAAGTTGAATATTTAGCATAATATCACTTGTTTACTATGTTATATATGCTATGAAATATGTGTATGTAAAAATTATTATACATAAATTATTGATTGATTTTGGTTGGCTGGGCTGGAGACATGTTATCATGTACTAGAGGGTAGGTCAATGAGATTTTTTTTTTAAAAGTAAAGTTTGTGGTGTAATCCTTAATGATATAAAAAGAAAGTCGTAAGGAGATAGATTGATATGATATGATATACCGACGGTGGGAAGTGACGACTTCTAATATGAAAGCCACATAACCTAAATAACTTGTGATATGATTGATTCCTGGAAATAAAACTCATATGATTGATATTGATTCCTATGTAGTTGGCTTCTATGGTTGGATACATAAAAATACTAAGATAGCTGGGTGCCTTATCTTGCTTACAGTACTCGTATATACATATGAAAGAAATATATAAAAAATAAATTGCATGATTGACATGGCATGATTTGCGTAAGATATAAATTATGATTGATATAAGTATGTGATAAGACTTATATAGAGGAATTTAATATTTATAAATAATATGATTTACATGATATACATGCATAATATAGAAATGGATGTAAACATGCCCCCTCCCCCCAATTAAGATGATTTGGGGGATGGCTGCTGGCTGCTTGGTGGCTATTCGATTTTTGTTCTCCCGGCTTGGCTGTTCCGGTCCCCTTGGCCTTTGGCTGTTCGGTTCCTGCTCTTGGTTGTCTCGGTTCCCCTTGCTGGCTGTTCGGTTCCTGCTCTTGGCTTTCCCTGTTCCCTTGTTGTGGCTGTTCGGGTGGGGGTCCAAACAGTGCCTTTATTGCTTCTTTTTATCTCTTTTTGGTTGGCTGTGGTGGATGGTTGGACATGGCTGTTGGCCTCCCTTTTCTATCCTATTTATAGGGGAGTTTGGGCTGTTTTAGAGAGAGTTTTTGTGATGCTTTTTGGAAAGAAAACCTTATGTTTTTTTTTTTCACTAGCTTGCGAGCTAGTCTCCTTCTCCTTTAAACTTCATCTCAATCTTGTTATCTAATTCTTCTCTCCATGGTAACCCTCCCATTGTATCTTTCCTCTCTTTAAAGAAAAAACTTATATGGTAGTTGTGTTGTTATTACAAGCTTGTTATGTCCTACTTAGTATTTCTGTTTTAAAGGAAGATGTTTAGTTTGACTATTTTGCATCGAAATGGATACATCATCTTTGTTTGCAACCTTAGATTCCTATAAATTTGGCTGCATTAAATTGGCATCAGAGTTTAGGTTTTGTGTCTTCCTTCCTATTTAAAAAAAAAAAAAAATTATGGACCCTCATCAACAAACGAAGATCCAAAGCAAGAGTCGAATATGAAGTTGGAGAAAATCGACCAAGTTATCTTGAAGAAATTTTTCCAAAGAACAGATGGATTCCGCCGCAAGGAACTTCTACCAATCCCATCCAGAACGACTTATACAAAATTCAATATAAAATGTACTCGTGTACAGAAAAAAACGAGAAGAGAAAGAAACTTCTGCAGGCCCAGTTTAAACAAGAAAGAGAAATGATTAAGAGAAAAATATGCGGCCTTAATATAGGAGTTGGATGTAGCCCCTTTGACACGTCATGAAAGTTCTAAAGTCATCTCATCAGGGGATGAAAACTCTCAACTAGGGTAGATTTGATGTAAGCATGGCCGTCCCCCCCCCCCCCCCCCCCTCTCTCTCTCTCTCTCTCTCTCTCATTAAGATGATTTAGGGGATGGATGCTGGTTGCTTGGTGGCTATTCAGCTTCTATTCTCCTTGCTTGGCTGTTCTGGTCCCCTTGGCCTTTGGCTGTTCAGTTCCTTGGCTTTTCCGGTTCCCTGGGTTGTGGCTGTTTGGTTCCTGCTCTTGGCTGTCCCGGTTCCCCTTGCTGGTTGTTCGGTTCTTGCTCTTGGCTGTCTCGGTTCTCTTGTTGTGGCTTTTCAAGTGGGGGTCCAAACGGTGTCTTTATTGCTTCTTTTTCTCTCCTTTTGGTTGGTTGTGGTGGACGGTTGAACATGCATGTTGGCCTATCTTTTCTATCATATTTATAGGTGAGTTTTGGGCTATTTTAGAGAGTTTTGGTGATGATTTTTGGAAAGAAAACCTTATGGTTTTTTTCACTAGCTTGAGAGCTAGTCTCCTTCCCCATCTCTAAATTTCGTCTCAGTCTTCTTATCTAATTCTTCTCTCTATAGTAACCCTCCCATTGTATCTTTCTTCTCTTTTAAAAAAAACTTATATGGTTGTTGTGTTGTTATTAGAAGGTTGTTGTGTCCTATTTAGTGTTTATGTTTGTTATGTTTTAAAGGAAGACGTTTAGTTTGACTATTTTGTATCGAAAGGGAGACATCATCTTTGTTTGCAACCTTAGATTCCTATAAATTTGGTTGCATTAGAAATTGTGTGGCATACATATGATAATAAATGATGTAATAAGATGCTATATAAGCTATTTTGTAACGGTTGGGTATAAGATTAACAAATCTTATTGATCACAATCCACTTAGTTACTTGATCACTGCTCTTAAGATATATAATTTGCACTCTTATGATAGATAGTGGGAGTTCTGGAAATTTTGTGTCTCAAAAATTGGTTGATAAGCTTAAAATAAAATCAACACCACTTGCCAAATCCTATAAAATCTCTTGGTTCAAAGAAGGGGTGAGGTTCTAATCACTATGCAATGTACTGTCAATTTATCAATTGGGGGTTCTTTCAAAGATCAAGTTGTTTGTGATGTTGTGCCTCTTGAAGTTTGGCATATTTTGTTAGGACGACCTTGGCAATATGATCACAAAACTGTTCACAATGGAGAGAAAAATACATATACTTTAGTGCAAAATAATGAGGAGTTTACTCTTCATCCACAAAAAAATGTGTCGAATTTGCCTGTTAAGAAAAACACAGTTGCCAAAATTACTTCTCCTGAATTACTTTTAAATGCTAATGATTTGAAAAATTTTGTGGTTGCTTATTTGGTTTTGGGAAAAGAATCTTATCCTGTTTTTCATATTCCTAAAGAAATGCAAGCTTTAATTGATGAGTTTTCTGATATAACTCCTGATGATTTGCCAATTGGGTTGCCTCCTATGCGAAAAATTCAACATCAAATTTGGTATCAGTAATGAGCAGTCCAAACCATCGTCCCATGGGAATCTCAAGTCAAGAGCCGACAGAAATTCAAGATGAATATGATCCTGCCAATGTTGAAAGTCAAACATCATTGCCCAGTACTCATGAAGTTGGCATTCCAACAGACATCAGTCTCTCTCCCATTGGAGATTCAACATATCTGATTCAAAATAAACTGTACAAGATACAAAGATTGAAGAATTGGAGCGATCAAACAAAGAAAATTATGAATCAAACTCATCAGGGGATGAGGTTCTTCCACCAGGGGAGAATTAATGCAAGCAAAATGGGAAGAGCAGGCTGGTTCTTGGTTGCTTGGGTTGGCTGTTCGGATGGCTGCCTATTGGCATTTTGTCTCCTCTTTTCTGATTGGTTTGAGTGGGCGGCTGATTTGGCTTTTGCAATTCCTAATTAATGGTGACTTTTGGGATTCCTAATTTATGGTGACTTTTGGAATTCCTAATTAATGGTGACTTTTGGGATTCATAATTTATGGTGACTTTTGGGATTCCTCTTCAACAACTTATGAGGGCTGTTTTGTGGGCTTTTGGACTTCTTCTTACCTCCTATATATAGGATTATTTTGGGTTGTTTTAAAGTATGTTTTGGTGAGAAAAGATTTGGAGTGTGAAACCTGCGGGTTGTGTTCTAGCTTGCGAGCTAGTTCCCTTTCTCTTCTCCTCTCTTTGATTTCGTCTCGGGCTTCTTATCTACTTCTTCTCTCCATGGTTTCCACTCCACTGTATCTTTCTTCTCAACTTATCTTATTATCAATGCATTAGGTGTTTAAGTATCTTTTAACGTGTCTTTGTTATCATATAATCTATAATTTGTAGTTTTGTCGTTAATTCTTCCTATTAGTCGTCTTTTCCGTATATTTGGTTTGAAATAGGTCAATTTTGGAAGACTTGCAAATTTTGTATTTGTAGGCAATTTTTCTTGCCTAAATCAATGTTTTTTGGGTCTTGAGAGTTAGAAAACCTTTTCGCAGGTGTATATGATTTTTGTATTGATTAAAATTTGGTTTTTAGTTTCGTATGGGAGATTTTGCTCCTCTTTAGAGCAATATTTATTATGGACCATGATGATCTTAAGATAATTATTGAGGGAGCAATAGTCGTTGTTTGAGATGATTAAACTCCGGAGTCTAAAGTATACCTAATCATTTCTGAAAATGTGATGAGCTACTTTCGTGATGCTTTGTTTGCATTATGAGTACTATTATTTTCAAGTACTTATCCAACAAAACAAAGACAATTTTGACCACAAGTGTTAGTTGATAAATCTTCAAAAAAGACGATAGAAATATTCCCCTTTGGTCTGGTTGGTATTGATAATGGAGTGTACAATCCTTGCTTTTTGTTTTTTGTGTTTCAACAAAGTACTAGTCCTCTTCAAAATTTGGCCATATTAAGTTTTATTCTCGGCCAATACATGTATTAATGGAAGTTGAGAAGCATCTTCGCTACTCCAAAGTGTGCAATCAGATTTAAGTGCTTGTTTCTCTTATTCACTTTAGATTCAAGATGAGTAGATTCTTTTGGAGGTTGAATGCTTTCTGCATATGTTTGAGATGCTTCACCTCCCTCTCATGTAGATGAGGATGCTCTTAAGATAGACAATTATAAAATCCTTTAGAATGTCATTCATAAGATTCATAAGTGTTGCCAATGCATTATAGAGACTGAATGATGTTATTATCTACTCTTACAATCCTTATTGTATTTTGAATGTGATCTTCCTTTCATCTTGTTCTTGTACTTGGACTTAATGGTAGCCTATTTTTTAGATCTAGCTTAATAAATATTATTAATTCTTCAGTTGGTCTAATAAGTCATCTACTATGGGAAATGGATATCAATTTTCACTTTGATTTTATTTAAGGCTCGTTAATCTACACATTTGCCAACTATTGTCTTTCTCAAGTACCATCATAATTGGTGATCGGCTTGACAAGCTGCTTGGCTTGATGATGCCTTGGTTTACCAATTTAGCCACTTGTTTTTTTTTTTTCTCATTCTTCGCTATTGAGTTGTGGTACATCTCGATGTTAGACAGAGTAGAATTTGAGAGATGGATCTTGTGCTCAATGGCTTGCTAAGGAGGCAATACTCTTATCTCTTACAAATGTTATTGATATTGCTATATTTTATGATGTAAGCTCAACTATCATTCCTCAACCAGGGTCAACACATTTTCTTTGTCTTTCTATTGAATTTCTTGTTTTCCTCAAACCAAAGTTTTTTGCATTACTATCAATTCTATGGAATGAAGAGCATAATGAAGCGTTAGCATACCTTTATGGTTCTCCTCAACTATCCAGCTACAACTATATCCAAAGGTTGACATCCTTTCTTGTTGATAGTGTGTTGGACATCATCAATGGAGTAATGAAATCGTTGTGCCTTCGATAAAGATATCTTCCTGGTCCCATTCATATAGGCTTCCTGATGCGGGCAAAAAATATAGGGGTGCCTATACTCTTCGCCCACAAAAAATAAAACACACGCAAACCACACGGAAACACCGACACAACAAACAAAAGAGAGAGGTAGAGGGCAATGTTTAAAATTGCGTATTCGGGTATTGAGGCGTTTTTCATTCGTGAGGCGAGGCGTAAGCCTCACGGCGTTTTGAGGCGTAAGCCTCAAAATGAAAAGATTGCGTAAACATAAAATGATAAATTTTTTATATACTAATGAGTGAATATTATAAAACATAAAAAAATCATAAGATATGAAGTGAAATCAAAATATACCATTAATAAGACAACATGAAATATAATTCAACTCAAAATTCTATCTTTCCCAAACCCCATTATTCTTTTCATTAACATATAATTCAAATTTCCAAAAATAAATAGCAATGACATATCACATAAGAACTCATAAGTCATCAGCACTGTCATCACTAAGGGGTTCTTCATTTGAATCATTATTATGATGAACTGCTCTCTCCCCTTCCTCCTCTCCTATAGAGTCCAATGTTGGGCATTTACTTCAAAATTTATGTAAGTTTAATATATATAGCGTGAGGCGTAAGCCTCATGCCAGTGAGGCGAGGCGGGCCTCAAGGTGGGCCTCAACCAAGTTGAGGCGCAAGCCTCATAAAAAAAACTCGAGGCGTAAGCATCGAGACGTTTTTTACTGGAATTGCGCAAAGGCGGCCTCAAGGCGAGCCTCATATTGCGCAATTTTAAACCATGGTAGAGGGATTGAGCAAACTCTTACATTTCAAATTTAACTAAGAAACAGAAATTACAAGACTACAAACGACGACTCTTGCAAAATTTAAATGACTAGAAAACATGACGACACCCTAAAGTTGCTTCACTTTGAGAAGAAGGATACATGTGAGGTGGCACTTGCTGAGAGACGAAAGAGGTTAGAAGCCGAGAAGAAAGGTTGGAAAGAGCTCGCAAGATTTCCGGAGGGGATGAGAAAGAAGACGGACAAAGCTCGCAAGCTTTTCCAAGCAAACCCGCAGGTTATAGCTTTTCCAAAAATAACATTTCATTCACCACATTCAAACATAACAAGCCCCTCATATTTATAGGTATGAAAGGGGAATACAAAAGGACACACAACATTAATTTTCACAAGAACCTAAACATCACAAGCATGGAAATTCCTCCATGCTATTCACGGAAAACCGCCTAAGCCCAGGAACCGAAGGAGTAGCCGCGGGAGCCAAGGAGGCTGCACGGAACCAAGGCGCCACAGCCACGGGAAACATCCCAGGCTCAGAAAACCAGTAGCCGGCCGGAAATCTAAGGGGCAAAGGCACAAAAAACTATAGCCCATGGTGGAAGCCAAGGAGCCACCACATGGGAAACAACACTTCTTGGAATTCCAAAAGCCGGTTTGGAATTCCAAGAGACAAACATAATTAAAAACATAAAAAGCATAAAAAGTACATTTAATAAAAGATAAATGTGAACTAAAATGTTAGCTAATAATGAGCTAACCCTTAGTTCAATAAGTGAACTAAAGACGAGCTCATAAATGAGCTAAAATTTTAGCTCAATTTCTATTGAGTTAGTAGACTCAAGGGAAGCCAAAAATCTAATTATTTTGGGCTTGAGTTGACCCCCCTTTTGTCTACATCACTTCCAATGATAATATGATAGATGTCGCGAGGCACCATTTCACACATCACCACTTTGATTTTCTTTCTCCAGTAATCACAAATCGATCATGAAGGTGTTGATTAATTCTTATCTATGAATTATTCTTAATCTTTTCAAAAGGGTAGTGATATTGTGTTTCCTTTAGTCTTAGGGAAAGATTTGAATTCGACTGATTCTCTACAACAACAACAACAACAACAACAACAACAACAATATCAAACATTTATCCCATTATGTAGGGTCGACTACTTGAATCCTTTTTCTCCATTGTGTCATGCTAAGAGAAAAATTCTCATTTAAATCTAATAAAGAAATATCATTTCTAATATTTTCTAACCAAACATTTTTAGGTATGCATCTTCCTTTCTTAACATAGCCAAATCCATTTCATCTACTATCCTAATCGGGTCATCGAAAGGCCGTCGTTTTATGTGACCAAACCATCTGAGACGTCTCTCTCTAATTTTATCTGCCACTGGAGCTACTCCAACCTTTTCATATATATGCTCAATTTGACCGATTCTTTGATTCTAATTTTTCTTTGGTTTATATAATAGTAGATATATTCCCTTTAACATCTTTCTTAAACTTCTATATCATTTCTTGAGGTCTACTACTAATCATAAGAAAGGTTATTTTTTTTATAGAGAAAAAAAAAGAAAGAAAGGTTATTTTTAGATGTTGTAGAGTTACCTTTTGAAGAATCTATTTCAATTTCTCTTCTTTTCTTGATAATCTTTGAATACCCTCAATTATTGTCATTAAATGGCTTGTTGCCTTCAGGTTTTGTTCTTTCTTTTAATGAGTTATTGCAACTATGATTGCTTGACCAAGTTCTTTGATGGGGAAGAGCATGTTTTTTTTTGGATATTTTGTGATGCAACTCAACTGTTCCCTTCATTTGAATTGGAATGTGTTATAGTAGTATACCAATTATTTAGACTCATCTCTTGAATTCTATAGTATATTCTTGATTATCCGATCGAGCAAAACCAAAATGGTGAGCAATGGGCACGATATTGTGCAGTGCTGTTCAAAACGCATTGACCAAAAATTGATGCTGCTCGAACAACATCAATTTGTTAAACAAATTGTGCTTTTGCAATTCGAGACATTAGAAACAACTAAGATGCTGATATTGCCTTGGTCACCACACGAGCAATTTAGAGAATTTGCCTGCTTGTGAGGTGGTGTCATGATTTCAATGTGTGCGAGTGACGTGAATTTTTTTCGAGATTTGATACACAAAAAGAGTTCTTGTTATCTAACTATAAGCGTACATGTTTGTGTATTTATGTACTTTTATTATTAGATTTATACTTATTTTAAAAAATCCTAATCAAATCCCTCTGCTTACTCGTGCTCCTTCCCTATTATGAACCCATGTCACTTGTACTTGCAGCCATATCGCGATTCTTCATGCACTACCACCCCGACTTCTATCTCTTACTCTTTTTTGCATTGACGCTGGCCCTCTCTCATTCTTGTCTCTCTCGAGTTCTCTTTTCGTCCCTATCTGCACCAATGCAAATCCTTGAAACTCACGATGACAAAGAAGCTAGGAAGTTGTGCACAAAAGCTTGTTGAAGAAGACACTGATGGGACCAATGACATAGAAGCAAAAAAGATATGCACGAGAGTTCTCTAGCAGAAGGAACTAACAGGATTAGTGGTGCGTGAGGGAGAGGAGTTTGGGAGAATTATGGATTAAGATTAATCTTTTTGAGCCCCTCCTTAGTTCAACCCAACCTTGTTTGGCGACAACCTCATCGACAACTTTATCTTTCAATGTCGACTTCGCCGTAGTCCTCTCCCTAATCTGTCATTGCCTCTCTCTCTCTTTCACATTCTCTCTCTTCTTCTCCCTCTCACCCTCTTTCCCTTTCTTTCATTCTCTCTGTATCTTTTTCTCTTTAGCTAACTCTTTTCCTCTCTCTAGCTCACTGCATCACACTCTTTCCCACTCTCTTTAGCTCACTCTCTCTCATTCTCCTTCCTTCTCTCTAGCTCTCTCTCTTTCTCTTGCTGTAGTTTACTCTCTCTCTATATGTATCTCTCTTTCTCTTTTTAACTCTCTCACTCTTTTTCACTCCTTTTCCACTACTTTTCTGACTCTCATTATCTAGCTTACTTTCTCTCTCTAAATAGAGAAAAAAAAATAAAGGAAAAAAAGAAAAAGAAAAAAAAGGGCAAGAAGGAACAAAAATTTGTCTACAGCAATGAAAACTCATCATCTTACCTCGTTGACTCCTTTCTATGTAGTAGGTATAATGGAAAGCAAGCTCACAGCTCCGTATAAGCACCCATGTCCTGCTTTCTTGATGTGGTTGGAAAAACTATTTTACTTGAGTTTTTCTTATGCAAGTGACTTGTGTATGTCTTTTTTGGCGTGGCGGGGGGAAGGCTTATATATGCCTTTCTTTGTGCGGTTGGAAAGAAGACACGAGTTGCCAAACATAAGTACTTGTGAGTCTTTTTTAACGTGGTGGGGAAACTTTTTTTACTATACATTTTTTATATAGGTAGAAAGAGCCATATGTGCCTTTCTTAGTGTGGTAAGAGTAGCAGATAACACAAGTGTTATATATTCTCAAACGATCTCTTGCCAGTACATAAGTGGCGCACGTCCTTTAACCAATGATTTTGTCGTGAATTAACACCATAGGTAAATAACTATGATGAGAGTCCTCTGAACGGGTGGTTAACTATTAAATGATGTCGTTAAATTATGATTATGGCTAAAGTTTAAATATTATCCAAGGGCTTCAAAACCCCCAAGTGGTGAATCATAGAGTGCACTTGATAGGGCAAGAGTTTTATATTAGTTTAAGTTGACTTAAATTCATCCCTTTAAATAAAAATCTACCAAAGGTCTATAAAGTTGCATTCGAACATGAAACCCATGTGTTAGACCGGTCCCTATTGGACCAGTTCAACCGACCTTTAGCAAGGGGTCGGTTTAGGTTTACAAGAGGCGGATCATAGCTGGTCCACCCTCTTGAATTTGCCGCCCAATCATGGGGTGGGCCCCACCCAATAAATCAATTAGAAAGGGAGAGAGGGGGCGGCTAGGCCTAAGGAGGTGATTTTATGGTTTAAATAGGGAGAGGGGATTAGGGTTAGGGTTATGTTTTGTTTTGTGGCTGATTTCGGAGTTCTTGTTTTTGGTGTCTGGGTCCCTAGATTCGTCTAGGGATTGGGAGAGAATGATCGTCCTCTCGAATTGAGGATCAATTGTAACTTGCTTTAGTTCTTCCGTTGGTTTGATTTCTACAATAAAAATTACTGTTTTTATTTGTTTTCCATTAGATTTGTGAAGTTTTTCCGCTGTTTTCCTCAATCTTGTTAGAGTTTACTTGAAATATTAAAGTATTTTCTATCACCATGTCTGCGATAAGAATCATTTGGTTAGTTTGGGTTGACCACATTCTCTAATTAAGTAATTTAGGATTCATGACAACCCGATTAGACAGAATCATGAGATCTTGACTGGGTTCATCATCATTATCCACATCATCCTCTTTAAGCAAACAACAATAAATTTTCAGTCTCAATATTAAAGTTTATTGCTACTATATGCTAAGCGGTTAGTATTAATCCAATGTTCTTTCTTATCATTGGGATGGGGCTTATGCCTATTGGAAACCTGGAATCAGATCACTAGGTTGTCTTATTTGCAATACATTTCACAGCAAAGACTGGCTGAAATTTTTGGTGCGGACAGTTTGATCTTTTCACTTTCAGAAATTTTGCCACTTCATCTTTCTTCCTCATATTTTATATGTTAGAATTATTGGCAGAGCAACTTCTTGCCATATCCCCATGTAACACTATAATTCCTAGTACCTGAGATGAGCGTTCCACCTTGCCAATGCATGCTTTGTTCAATTGGAGAAACTTCTGCTGGAATAAGTGGAAAGCTAAAACAACTGAACAAATGTTTTGAACATTGAGTATATGATATGCAATTTTGATGAGTTCACGTTAGCAAGCATTAACCTATATATATATATATATATATATATATATATATATATATATATATATATATATATATATATATAGCATTAACCAATATTATTAGGAGATAAAAGTGATATTTTGGTGTGATAGGTTTATGTATCTTGAATTTAATTATATTGAAAATGAGGAAATATGTGTTAGAGTTAAGATTGAGTGGTTAAAATGAATAATTATTTTATGAGT
The DNA here is from genome assembly GCA_016618105.1 of Dendrobium huoshanense. NCBI lineage: Eukaryota > Viridiplantae > Streptophyta > Magnoliopsida > Asparagales > Orchidaceae > Dendrobium > Dendrobium huoshanense. The sequence continues at coordinate 2,849,618 of CM028355.1, forward strand.
ATTATGTGAGAAGGGAATATGTTGAAAACTTGAAGGTTAATTTGATAAAATACAATTATGTTGGCTATGTTATTTGGATCAGTTTTGGACAATAAAAAGTTATTGATAGCTCGGCTGATTAGGGTGAAAATGAGCATATTAAAATGGTTGTGTAAAAAAAGGAGGAATAAATAAAAAATAATAAGATTATATTGGATGGATGTGGGCTTCATCTTATGAAGATAAGCGGTTGTGAATAGATAGGTGGTTTGAACATGTACAACGGAGGGTAAAGGCCATTAGATGGGCAAATGTGTGAAGTATCTTGGGATCACAAAGAAAAAATGGTAGACATAATACAACAATGAGAGTTTGTTCAAAATGATTTGTAAAGAATAGTTTTAACATCTTAGAATGCATTTAGGAAAAAAAAAAGAAAAATGAAGGTTCATAAGGCCAAATTGAAATATTTGAGATCAGGCTAATGAATGGCAATATCTTGATGATCTTTGCATAGAATAGATGATTCAGTAGTCTTTGCAGGCCAAAAGTCTTCAGACAGGGGTAGAGTTTATTTTCTTATTTGGGGTATTGTTAATTTTATGAGAGCTATTTCATTTTCTAAGTGATCCTCAACGAAAAATGAGATTTAATTTTTTCTACTTCTTGCTACTTTAATTGGAACTTTTGTTTCTGTTGAATTTGGAGGTGATTAGGACCAGCAAATGTTTGGAGTCGTGGATAGGATGTGTCATTTTTTTAAAATTTTTTTGGAGGTCTAGTTTTATGATCTGCAGCCACATGACTTGAAGCTTGGTGGAACCCCATAATATGATAGTTGAGTGTCTAACTTCTTTTTAATAGCATCTTTTTTTTGTTTATCTTTGGGTTTTCAAAGTGCATTTTTTGTACTGGTGGTATTCTATTAGGTTTGGTTGAAGAGGTTTTGTTGTTTTGAACTCGGGATTTGTAAGTTTTAGTTGTTTTATGTTTGATTGCATGGGGCTAGGCTGTTGGGTGTGAGTTTCTATATATTTCTTTGGTTTCGAAAAATGGAGTTTTGGACATGGTCAACATCAGGAGTATTTGGACTACTACGGACTTTGATCTTGTCCAGGAATTAGGTTACGTAGGCCATGTTGAACACTTAAATTTATCTACTCAAATAAACACTCCAAAAGGTGGCTGTACTAACTCTAAAATGGCTGCCTTGTTTAAAATTTTATTTAATACTGATGACAATATATTATATGCAGCATTCTCATATTATTTTTCATGTTTCATAAAGAAGTAAAAATTTGTATTATTACATACCTTTAAGAACTCTTACTGTTTAGCCACCCAGATAAAACCTCCAATAAGTGACTGAATAAGAGCCCTAAAAAGCCTATCTTGTATAAAACTTTAAATTAACACCAATCACAATATATTAGGTGCAATTCATATTTGATAGAGAAGTAAAAATCTCTATTATTGCATACTTTTAAGAACTCCTTTACTAATATGGGTCTAGGTTGTATGGTGCCGGAGATTCATCCAATAACTGACGCACCACCCAGCCAGGGTGCCTCCATCCTAATAAAATCATATTAAAGAAACAAAAAAAGATAGTAAATCATATTAAAGAAAAGAAAGTAAGATTAACTGATCGTGACCATAGGGATGCTTTGATCTATTTATTTGAAGCATCTTGAATGGATACTATAGGGAGTTACTTCCTCATATTCTTTCCTTTTTTTTGTTTAATTTGCCTTGATGGTGTTCTTTCTATGATAACTTAATGATAAAAATATTTACTTTTGATATAGTTTAAAGACATGTTGATTAAATTGATCATTATCATAATCACTTGCATCATCCTAACTATTTGGGTTTTGCTTTATGAATTTGCATTCTGTATTCATTCCTGTGAACTGCACCTTTCATAAGTATATTTTGTGGAAAATTTTCTTTGAGGAATTGCGCAGATTATATATGCTTTTCTTATCAATTAATGAACGTTAATAGAATCTATATGTTTTATGTCATGAAATATTTTGATGTATTTCATAGTTAACCCGAAACATTGAACAATAATGTGTCTTCTTTGGTATCCTTTAGCAAAACTTCTGCACCTTCCTCCCAAGTAGCTAGATTGAATTACATAGTTTTTGTGTTTTTGGGGAGAATTGTTTGTTATTTACCATTCTGTAAAGGATATAGGTTGATGATATACTTTGGTAATGATATACTTAAGCAGTTAAGCTTAGTAATACTGTTATTATTGTTTTAGAACTTTTTAATTTTTGAAATGCGTTAAATCATTTGAAATTGTTCGTGCAGTCTGCTTCAGTTAATAAGTTGACTATGCCATAAAGCTTTTAAACCGTGGAATACTTACTTGAAATATGGAACGATGGATATAAATTTGTAAAAGAGCTTCAGAAATATGTAAAAGTGCCTCATCATTGGAGACTATGTTAGGTATCTATTTTTTAATATAGTAGTAGAGACAATTTTCTAGATAAACTTCTTGTAATCCCATGTAACCATGACAAAAAAAATGAATATTTCAGCTTCGAACTCACTAAGCCTTAGAATTGAATTTTGGATAAAACTCAATATGGTTAACTCTTTGTTATTTAACTGATCTTTATAAAAAAAAATGTTCAAAGATAGCAACATTAAACTTTTATTCCGCTACATGAGGTCGGCTAGACGGCTAAATGAATACTTTTTCTCCATTATAAAATTTGCACATGATAAGGAAAATAATGATTTCACCTGTGACTTACTATGCCTTATAACAATATGGATCTAATCAAATATCTGATTCAGATATTATCTAGGAGAAAGCTTGATCTTGTATGTGAATAGGGTGGAAAATGGCTGATAGCAAACAAGCGATTACAAGAGGAGAGGGATGGGAGTAAGCAGAAGAATTTGCTATGAACTACCCAATAATAATTAATTTGCTTATTTCATTCATTGCTTGCCTTAGTATTCCCTATGGGGGGAGTATTTATAGAATTACAAGACTCATTAAACATGTAATAACTACCCAATAATAATTAATTAGCTATGAACTACCATGACCCATAATGACCCACTAAGTCAATTCTAAACTATTCATTACAATTATTACCCTAAAAACTAGTAAGCTTATTATGATTATATATATGTTCAATTGTTTCTTGATAATAATTTCTCCAGTATGCCTCAGGGAGGTCCTCTTCAGCATAGTTTCATCATCCCACACCAGTGAACAAAGCTCCAGGATTCCTTAAAAATAGCAAATTTTGAAACCAGTTTACATTTGTTTGAACTTAAAAAGTTTATTGCTTTATTTTCATGATCTCAACCTTTTTTTTGAAAGTATTTCTTGTTAGAAGTGAATGTGATTTATGGCAATATGTAACACTTGTCTTCGTAATTCTAATATGTGCAGTTGTGCACATTTGTACCTTAATATATTATTGAGTATTTTGTATGGAAACTGTTACTTCTAGTGACTTCTTTTATTATTGCAGTTTTTATCATTAAAAGGTGAAATGGCATCACCAATGCAATCATCATTTCTTCCTGCCAACACTGATTCGTTAGCACAGGCCTTGGAGGCTGTAAACCCTACTGAATCCATTTCTCTTCTATACCTTATTCTTGAGGACCCTTCATCTTCCTCAGATGCTCTGCGCGTTAAAGAACAAGCAATTTCAAAACTTTCAGACCTACTCACACAGGAGAAGAAAGCTGAGGAGCTTAGAAGCCTCCTTACACAACTAAGACCCTTTTTCTCTTTGATTCCCAAGGCAAAAACCGCAAAGATTGTGAGGGGGATCATAGATGCGGTTGCCAAAATACCAGGGACTTGTGATTTACAGATCTCTCTCTGCAAGGAAATGGTGGAATGGACACGTGCCGAGAAGCGCACATTCCTCCGGCAACGTGTCGAGGCTAGGCTTGCTGCTCTCCTGATGGACAATAAGGACTATTCTGAGGCCCTAAATCTTCTTACTGGGTTGATAAAGGAGGTCAGAAGATTGGATGACAAACTATTGCTTGTGGACATTGATCTTCTGGAAAGCAAGCTTCATTTCTCTCTTCGAAATCTTCCCAAGGCAAAAGCTGCATTAACTGCAGCAAGAACTGCTGCGAATGCCATTTATGTTCCTCCGGCACAGCAAGGCACCATTGATTTGCAGAGTGGGATCCTTCATGCTGAGGAGAAGGACTACAAGACCGCCTACAGCTATTTCTTCGAGGCATTTGAAGCCTTCAATGCACTTGAGGATCCCAGAGCTGTATTTAGCCTGAAATACATGCTTCTTTGCAAGATCATGGTTAACCATGCAGATGATGTTGCTGGCATAATTTCTTCGAGGGCCGGCCTGAACTACTTGGGTCCCGATCTGGACGCCATGAAAGCTGTTGCAGATGCTCACTCAAAGCGTTCACTTAAGTTCTTCGAAACTGCTCTTAGAGATTATAAGGCACAGTTGGAGGAAGACCCAATTGTTCACAGGCACCTTTCGTCTCTCTACGATACTCTCATGGAGCAGAATCTCTGCAGGCTCATTGAACCTTATTCCAGGGTAGAGATTGCTCACATTGCAGAGATGATTGAGCTTCCCATCGATCATGTGGAGAAGAAGCTTTCCCAAATGATCCTCGACAAAAAGTTCGCCGGAACCCTAGACCAGGGAGCTGGCTGCCTTATCATATTTGACGACCCCAAAGCTGATGCAATCTTTCCTGCAACGCTGGAGACTATTAGTAATATTGGCAAGGTTGTGGACAGTCTTTATGTCAGATCAGCACATATAATGGCCTGATGGGAATCAAATCATGAACTATGAGAGACAGGTCATTATTTATTTCCTTTTGCTTATTATGTTTCGTAGAGCTCGATGAAGATTTGATGTTGTTGTTATTATATTTAGTAGAGTCTTGAGGTAGCTACTTATATAAATGAACTGAGTGAATTTGGTTTTTCTGCTGAAATATGGCACTTTATTGACTGTTCTTTGGCTTCTCACTTGTTTGAGAAGAAGAAAACTGTTTCAATCCAGCGTGCGGATGGGCTTAGGGCATCTCCAACCGAAAAACTTATTTTATACGCTAAAATGCGGTAAAGTTTCAAAATGGCATAATTCATCTCCAATCGAACTTCATTTCTCTCATCTTTCGTGTGGTTCCTGTGAAGGTAACAATCTCTCTCATCTTTTGCGCATTTTCTCCTCTTTCTCGCAATTCGGCAAATTCGCAAGCCAAGATTTTTTGGCGTGGGTGAAGAGTTCGATGCCAATATTGGTTCAAATGTAGCAAATGGCGGATGGCATATGGTGGTATACGGTTCGGTTGGAGATGATATTAGTTGTTTTTTGCTGGAACTTTGTGCTTTCATATCACATAAACTTTTTTTGCTTTTGTTGAAGTAAGAATCTATATGCTCTAATTTGAAGGTGACTTTTGAAAGTTGTTTAATTCAACACAATATTGATATGATATTATGAAAAAAATTCTTGGAAATATCATTCAAATTATGTATATTTATAAATTTAATCTCTATTCAAGAAAATAATTATTGAATTTGTTGCCTTACATATAATTATGAAATTGTTGAGGTTTTTGTTGTGAATTTTAATGTTTAGGTGGGTGATGCATGAAGATAGGAGCGCCAGTTCTATAAATAAGTAAGATTTGTGTCCTTTTCTGCCTTTTTGGTTAAACTTGTTCTGCTATAATTTTGAATTACAAGATTTAATGATACTTAAAGAAAATTTTAGCTACTTTATATAGTGTTGAGACTAGAGGGGTAGACCACCTTTTATGCAGTGTAATTAATCTTTTCAATATTATAAATTAGGAGTGTCAAAACGGGTCGACAGGTTGAGTTTGAGTTCAACCGAGTTAGGATCGACTCGAATTTGTTCACAATTCGGATATTTATCTTCGAAATAATCTGATTTCTACCATGTTTAAAATTAACCCATTGTCATTTATCTCAATTAATCAACCAAATGTACACGTAGTGGTCCTAATTTTTTTTTATTTTTCATATGATTCATTTTTTAACTGAATGTTTCGTTCTAAAAAATTTATCTTAGTATGAGAATATGACTCTTTATACGATATAATGGAGAAAAATGATAAGCAGAATAAAGATTTGATGTTGTTGTTGTTGCAAAAAAAAAATATGATGGTAGAGTAAATGTCGAATATTTAGTATTTACTTGTAAATCTTAGACAAGATCATATATGACGGAACGAATTCTCCATCCACTAGCGAGCCAAAATAATGTCTCACCTCAAGGAAAAAATATTACATGTGGTGTTCCAATGTATCCGAAGGTTAATTCAGATGTGTCATGTCATCAAATTCATAATACATTGAGTGATGTGACGCATCTGAATTGACCTCCAGATGCGCTCAGACACTACACATAACACTTGCTAAGCAAGTTTGAAGTGATCATTTAGCTTGAGGATTTTTTTTTTTTTTTTTCTAATCATTCATTGCTTATAAAAGGAGCAACTCCATTGGCAACAAGCAATGAAAAGCATTTTATTGAGATTAGAAGGGTAAGGATATTGCAGCGTTACTTTAAGTCTAAGAACCTTTCACAGCCTCTCTCCTATGGTGACTGCTGACATACCTACCTTCTCCCTCTCAGTGGACACCATAGGTGATGAGATTTTTGCATAGTTGCCTCTTATCCTTAAGAGTCTAAATTAAATTATAAGAGGTTTTGAGTAAGGTTGTGATAACTCCAAGTTCAATATTTAGTTTTACCAGCTCCGACCTGATTAGAAAAATGTAAAGATTTGAGAATTTGAGTTTTTCAACTATTTGCATGTCTTTGGGAGTATTTTAATGCATGAAAATGATTAAGTGTGCTCTAGAATAAGTCTCAAGTGTTAGATGTGAATTTCGACAAAATCTGATAATAACACCTTTGAAGTGCTACTACACTGGGTGTTCGAGTGTAGCGGTGTTACATTTAACTAAAGTGTCAAATAGAAACATTGTGGTGCCGCAGTGCTAGGATATTATGAGCTCATTAAATTTTTTTTTTTTCATTATTCCATTCATTTTGCCCCCGAGAAACTGGCTGAGAAGAGAGAGGAGGGAGATCAGAGAGTGAAAAATTATGTTTTGAGCTACTTTGGGTCTTTTTCAGCCGTCGGCCCAACTTGAAAATTTATTTTGATCAAATATAGTTCACATTATGCGTATCTCAATTTTCAAAATTACAAAATTTTAGCAAAATTTTCAATTAAATTTATATTTTTGTTAGCAAAAAACTCTTATAACTTTGTACTGATAAAAAATTTTATTGCTTAACTTTTTATATGTTATAGAGATTAGGATTAGAAATTTTATACCTAGTATTTAAGAATTTATGTAGTTTTAATTGAAGAGAAAATAATTTGGACACTGAAACTAATGAAGTAGTGCAATAAATGTCTTAAAATAGTTATTTACACTATTTATAATTTTGTTATGTTATGGCATTGTGAAAATATGCTAAATAGGAAGTTATGCTGGCTACTATTATAGAACACTATGCAATTCTGACATGTGCTAAAATTTGCTTTAACTGTTGCAATGTGATGAAATAAATGCTTATATGATTGAAAAATATATATTGAGAGCTATAAGCGATCAGAATCATTTGAGATTCTATCTTTGTCATAAGGCATATTCTAGTGTCTATAAAACCATGTTATGGTGTATATAAGTCATGTTCTAATGCTTACGAGAATGTTCTAGTGCTACAAATATAAAAAGGGACACATAAGGGGTCATAATCCTTTGAAAATTTATGAGAGATTATGATATATGATATGAATTGCTTTGTGATATAAACTGCTCTATAATTTATTTTCTTGACATATTTATTTTTTCAACATTGCTATTTAACTAAATATGTTGTGTTATGTTTTTATTACCTTTATCAATACAAACAATGATATATTATCTTGCATTTAAATGTTTTTAATTATTCAACAAAAATATTTAATAAAAAAACAATTTCAAAATTTAGATCAATTTGTGTGGCCTATTTAGTTGTTACAGCTCGTTGTGGTTTGTTTGTGGTTTTTAAGATCTGGAAAAGGAAAGGAAAGTGTATATTAATACTTTAAGACAAATTTGTGGTTATATGAATTCATTATTTTTATTTTTATACAATTATAACTAGTTTATTATTCTATTATGTAGATTTTGCATGTAGCCATATACTATAGTGTAGATATATATATTTTGACGAAATAAAAGAAACAAAATGGATGAGTTTATTTTTAGTATTTGGATTTATTAATAGCTCTGTAATGTGTAGTTATTTAAAATGAACCTTGGAAGAAAATGAGAACATTTCAAAACTAGATTTGGGAATAGTCTATCACAGTTCAAGATGATGAAATCTATCTTGATTGGGATGGGGTGTGACAAAGGCTTTGATTATGATTGAACATATACTTGAAATGCCAGAAAATAAGTAGGATCAATCATCATGTTGGCCTCATTGTGTTTCTTTGCTTTAGGCAACTTTAAATGCAGATCATGAATACAAATGCAAGTAAATTAATCCAAAATTAGTTTTTATGCATATTTATTTAGGAGAACAAATAACTTTCATGCATGTTTTTTCAGGAGAATAACTAGTTTTTATGTATATGTTGACCCTTATACCTCGAACCAAGAGCAAAAGAAGCAAAAATCAACGAATTTATAGCAAAAGAAGCAAAAATCAGCGAATTTATCGGCACACGCATTGACAAAAAAATAGTTATTCTCTATTTTATTTAGAGGCCTACTATTGTGATATGTGAAGAGTCATTTCGAAAAGAAGAAATTAAAAAAAAATTAGCAAAACACATAAATAAAAATAGAGCAACATACGTGAGCAACTACAAGTTTGTGGTGAGAAGAAGATGAGTAAAAAAAAAAAAAAAACATTTGCATAAAGAAATTGAGATACAATGGGCCACATGAAATGTCTTTGTCCCCACTCATGTTGCAGGTTCCATCTATGCCTTCTCCTAACAAGTTATCAAACACTATTTCTCCCAGCTGATATGATTGACCACACTGATTGTATATGTTCCCTGTTAGTGCTATTTTTTGTTGGCTATTACTAGTTGCTAATTTATTTCCCTCTACTGGCCATCGTCTTGGGTTTGTTGGAGGATTGCTTTTCTTTTGTGCCTTTTTGCTGGCCCTTATTAGATTTTTTTTTTCATGATGCTTGCTGTAACTAGATAGGATCATTGGATCAATTGTTTTTCTTATGCTTTTTGGATGTATTTCTTTTCTATTCTAGGGAGCTTTTGATCCACTAAGAACATGTAATTATTTTCTTAATTAACACATAAGCCATTTCATGAATTTTATATGTGTGTGCCTAATTGTATAAATGCTGCTCTCCTCCCTGGTGCTGCTAGTTATCTGAGCCAACTATATTTCAATGCATTTCAAATAGATAATATTAAATATAGATGATAGATTAATGCACAAGTTCTATATTTTTAACACACACACACACACACACACACACACACACACACACACACACACACACACACACACACACATATATATATATATATATATATTATAATTAAAAATAAATGCATTTTAAAAATATCTCCATTTGAACAAGTATTAAATAATAAGACAAATGAAAATTATTTGAAAGTCATGCCATGTTCTTGGATTGAAAGAGACTAGGAATGGTGACTAATTCATAGTATTTATTTGCACAAAGAAAAGAATTATGATTGCCTATTGATTTATTTACTCAATAACAAATAAGAACTTTTTACCATTCGAGCGAGTAAAAAAGTATATAACATACATTTCATCAAATTTATTAAGACTTATTTTAAATAGTTATGCTAATCTTAAATTTTATTCATAATATATAAAATAAGATCATCGTACTCTTATAAGGTGGAAAGTTCAGCTATGCATGTAAGGGTACTTTAATTATTTATTTATTTTTATAGAGTGGAAAGTTCTAATCTTTGTTAAATAAATTGAGCTATAGTTGTTTTTTAAAAATGCAACATCTTGCAATTTTATATTTCTTTATTCTAAATATCTTTGTTCTAAACCATTTCCTATATAGCTTCACCAATTGAATTAAAAAATACTTTTGCTATATATAAGTTAACTATATTTTGAAGATGTGACACTCTTGTGATGGTGGTAACATCTAAGGGATAAATAGTAGAAATACTTCTTTATATATATATATATATATATATATATATATATATATATATATATATATATATATATATATATATATATATATATATATATATATATATATATATATATATATATATATATATATATATATAAGTTTTCTCTTAGATTTGTAGCACTATATCACTGCAGTTTCAAAATAGTTCTAAACATTAACAAGTGGTTGAGTGGATTTTTCATATAACACAAAATCCAATTTATAGCTTCTGAATACCCCTTTCCAAGGTTTGACATATACTGAATGAATGCCCCAATATATATGTAATATTGGGGTATTATGAAAATCCTTGCATATCATATAATCAACAATTTTAATTGATCACCCTAACATTAACTTTTAAGTTTCTATTCGTGTGAGAGCCTTTTTGTTCAATCATTGGATGAGTTTAGTCGATATACATCAATTTCGAGTAAACCCATCATCGAAAAAATCATATTTGATATAAACATACCCATTCATTTCCTATAAATTAGTTGAATTGAATATATAAAATTATGTTGGATCCATCAAATTATTATTGTAGACTTAACTTCCTAGATTTGTAAGCTTAGGCTTCTTATTTTTTGTTCTTCTCTAATTTATTGAAGTGCTGGATCTATCGACTTAGCTCATTCATGTCGCCCCTTATAAAGAGTATTGCGAGTAAAATTGACACCTGGTTGATTTCATCCTAATGTTTCATCCCCTTGGCTTGGCCTTGTTTCGAGTGGCCAATGCTTGTCCTTAGTGCCTTGTCGATAACCCAAAATCATAAAATTATTAGCTTAGTTATCTTGCCATCCTAAGATCTCTACACATGGAATCACCTACTTAGTAGTGTCCCCCTTTAGCACCTTGTTGATAGCTTGAAATTTTATGGCGATCAATCGTAGTTGCCTTTTGGTCAGTGCCTTCCCAAACTCAGTCCAAAAACTTTTCATCTTAACATTTACTCCCCTTGATTGACAACAACTTGATAGATTATAGATGTAACCTTATACATTTCCTTCCTAATATTTATCCATCTCTATGCCTTGCATAAAACTCGTTATATTAGAGTTGTCGAGTACTTTGATATCTTTTGTTTGACATCCTCCAATAACTCAAATTTTTGAAGTTTTATACTCAACATTTTCCCTCTCCATGTTTATCAATATATATATATCCTTGATTTATTAGTTTTGTGCATTCCTAATAAAATTTTCAAATTGAAAAATTGCATTTCATAACATTTAGCAAAAAAATAGGCATTACAGAGTTATAAATTTAATGTTAGCTTCTCTAGGGGTCACCTTCAAGAAACTTAATTGATAGCTTAACTTTATAAAGCAATGGGATTGCAACCAACTCCTTCATATGTTCTTCTCGATAATTCTTTTCCCCAATAACTAGCCTTCTCATAACTTTTTATTGTTCTACATCCTAGAACCACTAACTCAATAACAAATTCATTCATGTGTTCTTCTTGGTAGCATCAACTTGCCTCCTTGGCATGTTGCATTCTCAATGCTTATTGACAAGTTATCATCCTTGACCTATCTTCTCAACATTAAATTCCTTCATGCCTTCTTGTGAAATCACATACTTGGTACGTGGTCTTCTAGCCTCATGTTTTTCGCTTGACGTCCTAAAAGTACCAACATTACAAATATTCCTTTACAAAATTAACATTATATTGGAATTCCCACTAAACTCCATAATGATAATTAGTTATTATAGTAATTTACATCATCACATGCCCACACAATGCTCAAAACATCTGTTGATACCTATTATCCTTCCTAATTTAGAATAGATTCAACATGGACTCTTTTAAATTAATTCTTAGTTAATATCTTGAATAAGAAGAGAGAGATTTTCCTTATAAGTGAGTGCGCTCTCAATTCTCTTATAACTTCTCCTTATGTGCTATTGTAATACCCCGAGATCAAACTTGGAAAGAATGTCAATCGATTTCCCAAACAATTTACCAGAGTTATCTAAAATCTTCAGTAAGCAATCTATCAAACATCTATAAAATTTAAACATCAATATAACAGTCGATTCATATCTCAAAACATCATGTACAATACTTAGGAACTACACTATCAATACAAGAAAGGAAACTATCCTGTCCTGAGTACAAAAGAATCATCAAAGGAACTAAAACCTGTCGATCTGAATCAATTCCTATCTCCTGCTCCCGAGCCCTGACATGAAAATATCAACCACATATAATGAGCTTTACAAAGCCCAGCAGGTCACCTAATACCTATAACTGAAATCAAAGCACGGCGATGCTATCAATATGCATGTCAATCTATCAATCCGTATCAGTCAATGGTCAATGAGTCTATGCAGCGGAAATCAAATCAGTAGTCGATGCAATCCGGAAATCAATAGTCAATAAAACCAGTCAACGCAGCGGCAGGCAAATCGATAAATCAACTCAATCAATCAGTATCCATCAATCAAATCGATGCGGTCTAATCAATGAAATCAGTCGAGAAAAGCGATACGGAATAACGAATCTATAAAGCAGTCAATACAATACAGAAACAGTAGGCAGTAGTACAATTGTTGACCTCGTTTTTCGCTCGAGCACATTCGATCGACGCGGTTATTCCTCGTCGAGTTTAATTTGACCCGAGTCGATTTCAATTTTGATTTAATCAAATCGATCGAACTTAGCCTGATTTTAAATCAAGCCACTTTGAATCAAATCTATATCCAAACCTAACTCAAATCAGCTCAATTCAATCCAAATAAATTTCAATTGACTTTTGGCTTCATTTGAATCATTTCCTAAATCTAGTAGTTGCATCGAACAGCTCCGATTTTCCCCAAAAAAAATCCAGAGTCGACCGTTGCCAGGCTTCTCAGTCGCACGGTACACTCGTTTTAGAATGAGACATGCCCTCGTTAGCAGGATTTCAGTGGACAGTGGCTGTTTTCGTGTTTGGGGCAAAGCAGAACGTCGGTAGAGACGTTTAGAAGGCTCGGGGAAACCTTCAGCTAGAGCATGGGAACACGCCCCTCCTCTCCGCCAGCTCTCGGTCTTCGGCACAAGACTCCCTCTCCCATTTCCAAATCTCCTCTCTCGCTCTCTCGCCGGGTAGAAGCTCTCATGCGGAACTCCCCTCCCGGTCTCACCTCTCTCGCGCAAGCCAGGAGCCCCGAGCTCCCTCCTCAGCTCTCGGACCGCACGCCCGATCTCCCTCCGTCTCTGTGTTTCGCGCACGCCAGGAGGAGGCGAAGCCCTCAACCAGCCCATAGCCAGCAACCCCGCCTCCCTTGAAGATCCCGACCGATCCTCTCTGTCCTTCGTCGATGCTGTTCGCACGGACGGGACCCGACGCCGCCCTAGCCGACATCGTCGCTGGACTAGCTCGTCTCTCTTGCCCCAACCAACGCTTCTTCATTATTCAATATTAGGGCAGGTAACCTCTTCCATTTCTCCTCTCCCTCTCATTTTCTCTCAGGTTTTTCTCTTCTTCTCCTGGGTTTATTTCCCTTACCACTCATCCTCCTTTGCAAAAATCTGAGAGAGTTTAGTTGAGTTTCCTTTTTGCTTCACGTATGCATGCTTACTGTTGAGGTGTTTTGCTGTATGAATCTTGAAGAGTTACTTTGTGTAGATCATTGACAAGGCTGTGATCTAACTAGTGCAAATCCCTTTGTATAATAATTTGTATTATGTGATTCTATAAGTGTTGCACCTCAAGTGTTTGATGTGTTGCTCTCAAAGAAAAGCAATGAGTATTTGCTTGCATTAAAGGTTTTATGTGGCTTTGACTTTATGGAGGTTTGAGATCTACTCTCAATGGGAATGAATATTGCTATGGGTATATGTTTTGAGTTATGACATTTAAAGTACAGCACATACATTTAGTTTTAATTTCCCGAATGCTTGGCTATCTCCTCATGTGTACCCATGTTTTGATAGGGGCTAGAGTGGCATGATTATGTTTCTTTCTTTTTGATCATTTTGTTGGCAAAATAAGCAGTTAACGCCTTTGCCTAGAGAAGAAAGGGAGAAGTTAGTAACCATTTCTTTTGAGGCAAATTCATTATGACAACATTAGAATTGGATTTCTAGTGGAAGTGTCTTGATCGAATTTCTTGTAAGAGTACTTCGCAATGAACTTCTTGTGAAAATGTTTGAATGAAACTATTTCTTTTGAAATTATTTGAATCAATGCAATGAAGGTTTATGAGATACATATATGATGCTTGGAAGAGTTTAAGCTTACAAATGTGTTTCAATGTTATTTGCATACTTGAAAATTACTTATTCGATGAGATATTGCAAAAGGGTCTTATGGAAGGTATGTAAAAGAGCATGTTTACTTACAATTATTCGAAAGACAAGTTCATTCGTTTATTATGTACATGGAGCCGATGCTTTGTCATTACTCGTTTTATTTTGATAAGTGATTCGAAATCCCATGCTTAGGTTGTTAGAGATCGTGCGAAGGATGACTTATTTGTTATTAATGTATGCATATGAGGTATTTGTATTATTACACCATTGAGGCATTGCATAAGCATAAGAAGAAATTTTGAGCGAGCCTGGCTTATTACATTTACGCATGGTTAAGATTTATGTGGTTTGCTCTTTTGGAAGGTTTTCAATCATCATTTGCGAATGACTTGTTTAATTATTTCTTGCATAGTGTCGATTAATTACAATTTGATAGTAGTTCGAAAGGGCATACTCCCTCTTGAAATGTTGTGAAATTTCTTTGTAAAAGTACTTCGTAGTTGTTACTTTTTTTTATATCCATTCCAAAATCTTGATAAGTTTTGGTTAGTTGGTGGAAAGTTATGAAAAACCCATATTATTCTTCATCCAAATATGCATATAAGGAGTTTGTGATAATGCTTGGTTGGAAAAGACGCTAAAAAAAAGAGGACACTTTAAAAGAATGATTGATGATAGTTCGTTTGGGATTCGCATGAAAATTTGAGAGATTCTTATTAGACTTGTTTGTTTGAGCCTTGTCGATACTTGGGTTTCATGATAAAAAAAAGGAGATCTAATGTTTATAAGTGCCTTGAACCTCCATAGCTTTATCGGTTGCAAAGCTCCATACAAAGTAATAGATATGAGAATTTCTATGGCCTTTGGGAGGATCTTTCCTTGCTTGCATTGTGAAAATTCCTGCAGTTTTTTTTTTTTTTTAGTTTTCTCATGGTTTTTTTTTTTGTAAGAAATAAGTGCAGAATTTGAGGTTGTGTCGTTGTTTTTATATGAGAAGTCCTACGGCATTTGGATGGAGCTGTTATTGCTTATTTGTGAAATTTCCTACAGCTTTCGTGTAACTTTTCCCACTAGTTTTGTAAGAGATAAATGCAGATTTTGGAAGTATTATTGCTGTTTTCGCATAAGAATTCCTATGACATTTGAGTGGATTTGTCATGGCTTTGTTGTGAAATTCCTACAGATTTTTGTAGAACTCTTCTTTCACTATTTTGGTAAGAAATAGGTGCAGTTTTTACTGTTTTGGAACTCCTAATTTGTGTTGGGAACATAGTATGTGCAGATTTTCATTATTTTGATGTCCCAAACTATTTTTGGTAACAGTATACATGCAGTTTTTCATAGTTTTCGGCTTCCGGATTGTTGTAGGAATGGTATAAGTGCAGATTTTTGTCACTTCGAGCTTCCACATTGTAGTAGAAATGAGATAGGTGCAATTTCTTCATGGCTTTAACTTCTGGATTACTTTGGCAATGAAATGAGTGCAGGATTCTCATGATTTTATTAAATTTGGGTTGAAGCTTTTATTAAGCTTTTGTTAGCATTCAAAGCAATTCATACTATTAGAAGCATGTTCAAGCTTAAGGTTCATAGCATGGTTTGATAGCTTGGTGAGAATGGGTGACTTTGGAAGCAAGGACCCTTATGATAGCTTGCTTGTAAATAATCATGTGAGCATTCATATTGATTATTTGATGAAATACCATTAAAAAGAAGTGGTAACTTGCTTGATTCACGAGCATTGAGTTCCCAACATGTTGTATATCATATTTTAAATCTTGAATGAATAGTTCTTAACTAATATAAAAAAAATCTGCCAACACTTTTCTTATTCATCGACATATGCATAGGAAAATATTATGTTAGTGCAAATGCTTATGACATATCTTAGACCTCATGTACAATTTGTATCCGGCTAGATATAGTGATGCTAAACATTTCTTATGGCATACAAAATAGAAAGTTTATTTCTAATGTTATGAGTACAACATGGAGTCATGAGTAGTTATGCTTTGTGAGGATTGTTTAAGACACCTTGACTACACTTTGGCAAGTTTGTTTAAAATGCAATAGTCTAATATCTTACATTTTCTCCTACGTTAGAGTCTTTAATGAATTTCATTTAGATTTATGTTTAATGTGTAAATAGATTACTTCTCTTTTAAAACACATAGCACAACTTTCACATTAACTTGCCGGCTTACCTTTACATTGTTGAATATCATATATCTATGGAAATGTGCTTAAAAAAAAAATATATTGTGATGAATCCCTCTTCTTGATGTTCTTATAAAGGCCTTTGCATTAAAATTTCATAGATTTGGTCGCTAACGGAGATTTTTTTTTAGAAGCCTTTTGGAGGTTTTATGAGTTTATTTTGTATTGAGAAGTTTTGTGAACTTGCTTTTTGTAGGAAAGGATTCTATTTTGCTTGTGTTGAGATAGCTCAGCATTAGTCTTAGATCGATTTTGTTTTAAAAAGAAAAGTTTTATGCGACGAATTTTGCGAAAGCTTTGTAATGAGGGGTTTTATAAAACTCCCTTGTTGTAAAGTTCTATGTTTTTATACCCCACTCCAAATGAAAGGAGGTGCTTGATTATGGGTTGTCGGGTAGAGTTTTGTGTCAAAACAAAATGAAAAAGAAAAAAAGGAGATTTTGGGTAGATAGCTTTTGGGGGGTTGTGTGTAATAGATTACTTAGAAGGTCATTGAAAATAATTTTGAAATCTATAATTTTGTGATTAGACTTATTTAGTAAGGTCCCTTAGTGTCTTTTGGGAATGATTAGTATTTTAACATGTGGGTTAGGTCCCCTTAGTAGTCCCTTCTAAAAATAAGTGTTTGGATTTGGAATTTTAGGAGCTTTATGTTTGTAGGTGCTTAGTGTCTTTTTTGGAAGCAAGATAGGATTACCTCCCATTTATGTTAGCTTATAAGGATAAAGAGAGTATTGGATGAGTTCAAAGCAAGATGAATTTAGTTGTAAGTTTAGTTTTTTTTTTTTTTTTAGAGGTCTTTTTCCCCTTAGTCATTGTAGGGTTTGGTTTAGAGTGTCATAGATAGATGTCTTAATCGTATCAAGTGCCTCATTTGGAGTGGGAACAGTAAAGGGCATTGTTGATATAATAGGATGCACTTGACTTCTACGAAGTGTATCCAATAACAACAATGCCTACATCCCTTTTATTTGTAATTTTTCATTCTTTTCTTTTTACTGCTTTGCTATAAATTCCTAAACCTAGTGACACATGTACGAAAATTCTAAGAGTTAGAAAACAAAACCTCCTTTTAATCCTACAACCTTAGTGACACCTAAGGACAAAAATTAAGGACCGGGTCTTAGAAAACATAGACTTAAGATGCATGCTCCCTGTAGGGTAGAGACATCAAAACCTAAACTTAGCGACACGTCTTCCTAGGTTTAGCCTTTTCTTTCTTTAATCCATTAATAATCAACCAATAATTTATAATCTAACTCTTAAAATGTGTTAAAAATTCTTAATTCTTAATCAATTTATTATTAACATTTATAATTATTAAACTTCAAGTCTAAGATATAAATCTAAAGCAAGCTTAACAAATCTAATAATAAACCCCTAACCAATCTTAAGCTTAAAAGCTGTAGACCTAATTAGGATATCAAATCTAAAACTAAAATTTCTTAGGATAAAAGACTCTTAAATATCAAACCTTAGAGTAATCTTTTAAAATCAATCAACAAACCCCTTAATACATAACAACCGCTCCAAAAGTGAAGTTTATTGGATGGACTACTCCGGGCTGCGGGGCTAAGTGTCCTAAGGAGGCTGGTTCCTCGAGCCTGGTGGCACAACGCCACGAATGAATCTAATGGAGCGTCAAAATGTAAAAATTAATTTTTCTAATTGGCTTAATTCAAACCCTAATTGATAATAAATCACCTAATCTACATTTCTTTTCTAATTTATAACCAACTAATAATCAAACAAAGTTGATTACCACTGGGTAACCCAGGCCTACGAGGCTATTAAGTTAGCCCCAAGGAGGGTGAAATAAACCTCACGGCCTCGGTGTGAAACAAAGGTGATAATCAATCAAATCCTAAAACAAAAATCTCTAAAATTAATCCTAAACTACTAATATTTCAACCTAAATTAAAATTTCTCTTTTGGCCTTTTAACAAATCAAAATACAAACAATTTCAACTAAATCATCCTACATAGGATCTATCCAAAACTACACAGCCTACACACACATTAGACTTGTTTGGTTAGGACACGACTTCTAGCCCTAGGTTAGGCTGACATTTTCTTTCGTTATTCAGTATTTACTACATACACATGCTTTATAATTGTTACTATTAGATTTCCTGCTTGTTACATTCTTACTTACATGTATTTATTTTTTGAATGGCATCTACGCTCATTTTTGTATTTTTCTTTCACTTGTCTTGCGACGTACATTGGGGTAATTCGCTAGCTTGAGGCTTTTGAGTGGCCGCGCCACAATCGGGGAGTATTTGCTTATAAGCTTGTAAGTGGCAGCGCCACAATCAGGTATGACCTCTGCAACTTGTAAATCAATTTTCTTTTAATCATGTATCGAACTGCTACACTCCACACACAAATTGTTAATAGGTATTCTAGCATGTGTAGGTAGCCAGCCATAGGGTAGTGCACTAACGAAGCTTTGGCCCTATAGGTCAAAGCTTGCCCCCTTCTGTGAACCCTAGAGACCATTAGGGTCATTTAGGCCTGTAGAGTAGGCCACCTATTATGCCGGTTGGCATCGTTGTTTTCCCACACGAAGTGGGCATCGTTGTTTTTCTGCTAGGACTTTGGCCTTTTCCGGTTTTGGGCACGATACCCCTCCCCCTTTTTTTTTCTTTATTTCTGTGAGCCTTAGAGACCATTAGGGTCATTTAGGCCTGTAGAGTAGGCCACCTATTTGTGCCAGTGGGCACCGTTGTTTTCCCACACGAAGTGGGCATGACTCTGATGATTCTCTGTGCGGGTATCTTGCCTGAAGGATACCCTTAGGGTGTGTTTATTTATTTTTTCTGTACTCTGGATGTCATGCATATGTTCTTACACACTTTTCTTCACAATGCACTTTACCTACATACATGCATTGCATTAGTGGACCCAAGGATCTTTCTTACTTATGCATTTGTTTCATGCATCATACAACGCTAGATCTGTTCCTTTGCATATCGTAGAGTCATTGATTGAAATCTTTTAGACTATTAATCCTTGATTCCTTAGGATAGACCCTTCCCATCTTGCATACATATAAGACGGTTGGTTGTGCTTAGGATTTTAGCTGGCTTCCTTTTTCAGGCAAGGAATAAGTCCAGATTGCATTAGCTAGGTCGTAGATGCTAGTGTTGCGTGTACAACACTACATCTCTTATAGATTTAGGATCTGAAGGTGAGTGGTACGATTGTACTCCTATACACCTTATTGGCGGGTAAGCTATCCATCCTTTCGGAAGCTATAAATCCTACCCATCCGCGTCACACAGATGACGCCACCTCCCTCTTTCTCTCGTGCATGTCTGAGTGCGTTATCTCTCTTTCTTTTCTCCAGTTTTCACTTCTCTTAGCCGGCCGGATGTTGACTGAACCCTGTATGATTGATCGAGCCAAGTTGGGACATTCCCCTTTGATTAGGAAGCCTAGAAATTCCCTTGCACTAAACCCATCAGAGGAGATAATATAACATCCTTAATCGAGAGTTTTCTTAGGCCGAGGTCTAAGATGTAATTAACTACGGGGGCTTGCGCCCGTAGGAAACCGATCCCCACAATCAAATAAACCCTATTCGGTGCTGATGTATCGAATAGGGAAAATCTCGTGAATTTAGGGTTATAGATATTATCATCCATCGGGGTTGGTAGGTGAAAGCCGCTATCCTCTATGGCTAATCGTATCTATAACTCCATCTGCTCTTCCATCGGTCTGCTTGTGTCGAGTGTAAAGGCCTACGATCATTTTGTCCTACGGGATAGTGTGATCGTACCCTTTGCATTCGAACCACACGAGCGGAATCCTTTCGGAGACCCACAACAATGAATCTATAGGCAGTAGTACGATGTCCATGTTCATGCTATCAATGCAATATCTATATCTATCTATGTCCATATCAATGCTCAGTAATCAATCGATGCAATCAGTGAAATCGTACGATACAGTAAATCCGATCAATTCAAAAGCAGAAATCGATAAAGCAATAAATCTGTAAGTCAATACAGTAAACATGCAATCAATACGATAATACTGAACAATGTATAATCAATGGTCATGTTGCTGTTGTAGAATTCATATTGCTGTTGTAGATATCAATACATTGGTTCTATGAAAAGAGTCGTCACTCTATTGCCCGTCGGCTTATAATCTCCTTATGACTCCCATCGTTATATCCATGATCCATGATCTATGATTTAAAGGAAAGCCCGTCGGCCCACCATCCTGTACAGGTATCATCTCCAACCAATGTTCAACCAGGTTATACGTGTTCCAGTATCAATAATCAATCAATAATTAATATTAGAGTAATCATATCAATAATCATATCTATATCGATTCAATCTATCAGTTCCAGCCAAATCAAAAATTATACGAAACTCGGGCAGAGTAACGGTAGTCGGTCAAATTTACACAAAAATCTTGCAAAAAGATACAATTTCCAAATTCTTCCAAATTACAGTAGAATATCTATAACATCAATACAAGACTATTATCCTATAGAAACCAAATCAAATCAAGTCCCGATTATTTTCTATTCAATTAAAATCACGTAGAATCAATTCCGACCGATAAAATCTTCGTAGAATACAGTCAAATCATGTACAATAATCATATCTATAACATACTAGAAGTTGTGCGGTGAAAGTTGTGTCGAATCAAAATCATGTCGAAAAGTCGACTACGAAAACACAAAACAGATCCCAACTCGGTCAAAACACAACATCTTTGAAAACAAAAACAGGGTTCGGAGTCCTTACCACGAGATCTTCTCTTTTCCCAACAGCGACGTCGGACGAAAAGCGCTCCGCGGTCTCCGAAAACCAGCTTCTCTCTTTTTCCCTTTCTCTTTCTCTCTCCTCAGATATTTTCGTTTTATAAAAAAATGTTTTCCCTCTCTTCAAAACGAGCTGATTTTCTTATATCTTACTCAGATCGGCCTGGCCGATCGCCAGATCGTCCCGGGACGATCAGACCAAATCCTGATCGTCCTGGACAGTTCCCAGGGCTGTTGTCTGGCTGATCATTTCTACAGTACATATCGGCCTGGACGATCTCAACATCGTCCCGGATGATCTGTACAGAAATCCTTCCAGAAAACACTCCAGAAATCAGCTGTTTTCAATGCACTGATCGGCCTGGACGATCTCAACATCGTCCTGGCCGATTCTGGGAGGAAAATCCAATTCAGAGAGGAACAGTAAGGGAACGAGATATTACAGCTATCATGCTCATTTAAAGGGACTGTGATACATCTTATGAAGGATTTGTATTTTAGAAGTGCAAGTCTTCTATGGCATATGCATTTATTTCCCAAATGTCAATTTTTGAGTCCTTACACCATGCACTTTCATTTCCAACACTCATATACTATATGTAAAACCATGAAATCATTAGCAATTAGACTCTCAGCATCCTCTAAATTATGTTAACTAATTGTAATGGAATAATTAAACTAATAAGATCAATAAATATTATTATTTTAGTCAAGTGCGATGGTCATGGGAGCGTGCCCTAGCCACACTCTCTCCCACTGTGATGGTCGCACTTATAGTCGTTGACTCATTCTCAAGGAAGCTTCTTAATCTCCTCTGGTTTTCATATAATCATAAAACTTGTGGTTTGTTTGCTGATTTTTCCATCGGATTATTTTTCGATTGAATGAAGATCAATCGGTTTACTAATATCAAATTTTTATATGGAAAATTAAAATATCACGCATTTTTAGATGCCATGTTCAGAGCATCTACTTGTGCGATTTTTTTCGATGTGAAATTAACTACCCATCGTGGCCATTCTCTACGGATTTCATATGATAAAATTCTTCATCCCTCTATTTTTTCTCTTATTTACTCTCCATTATATTTAGTTAGGTCCTGGTTTTATGAACAATTTTGGATCTAATCAAATAAACAAAAAGAAAAAAGATAAATATATCAAGAGAGAAAGTAAGTTGGGTGCGATGACTTAGGGACTGTTTAGCAACAAATGAGATTTAATTTTAGTGAGATTTAGTAAATTCTGTAAATTCGAATTTCTAAATCCTGAAAAGATTAAATCTTAAAAACTGATTGATATGTCAAATGTTAAATCCAGTTAAATTTTGAAAAACTATTTGGTAACATATTACATGATTTATGACAGCTAGAGGTTTAAATGAGAAGAAAGGAATTATAAATTAAAAAATAAATTAATAATTAAAAATAAAAATTAATTTAATAACATGTTAAATACAAATTACTCATTAATTATTATTTACACTATTAATTATATATATTTTAAGTTATACTAATCAAATTAATTATATTACTATTTATTTACTAATTATTCAATTAAGATAAATTAGATAATTAATTTATGCACTAATTATACTATTAATAATTTAATTAACTAACTTAATTATTAATATTTAAATTATATTAATTAGGTTACAATGAATAACTTAGAGCCCTCTAGGGTTTGCCTTGCATCTTTTCTTGTCGGCGTTGCTTCGGAGGAGTTGTAGAGATTGCACGGTCGCTTCTTCGGCTCCTTCGTGGCTGTTCGACTTCGCTCCTTCGACGACTTTCCCTTCCTGTCAGATCGGAAGTTACGACATTTTGATCGGAAGCAACAACGGGAGCTCGCTGGCTGTGAAGGTAACTCTCCCTCTCGCGCGCTTCTTCGACCAAATCCCATAAATCCGCCGAACCGAGGGATTTAGTAAATCCCGAATTTAAGCTGTAAATCCGTAAATCCGGGATTTACCGAATCCGGGATTTAACGCGCGCTGTAAAACCGTTTGGCTGGATTAGCGTAAATCCGACTTAAATCCGGAAATAAATCCGATACCAAACAGCCCCTTAATAACTTCATATGTTCTAAAAAAACATGCAAAGTAATATATGAAGAGCATTAAACCAATGTCACTAAGCTCTGAACTATAGTAATTAGAAACAAGATTAGAGAATAATTTATGAACATCAATAATTCTTAAACCCTAATTGTTTATTTTATCAGATTTACCAAGTATAAGTAAACGAAAAGCTTTATACCAAAAAAAAAAAAAAAAAGCAAGCATAAGAAATTCCGTAGATAAAAAAAAAGTTGTGTAAGAAGATGCACAAGAACAAAATGACATTTCATTAAAAAAAGTTGAATAAATGAGATGCATTTCACATCAAGAGGAAAATTGGCGGGACTTATGAGACCTAGGAATGATTTTTTATAAAATGAATCAATATTTTGCACACCCGCAACTAACTTTTCTTGCTGTACTACTGATCTAAGATAGAGGGGAAGAAAAGAGAAAAACAAGAAATTTGTGGAAGGTTTATCGTGAATGGAAACCCTGAAAGATCGGGATGGTTCTGCGGCGGGTAACGGGTCCTCCAGCTTTCGTTGTGGCGACTTTCCATGAAGACCTCATGAAAAACTCGTGATTGCAGAGGAACTTGGCAGATTATTAAAAAGATATGACCGGCGCCGCTCCAATGGTGGCCCAAGAGTAAAAATCAGGCGCCTCAAGGGTAAATAAGACTCGATAAATCGGATGGAATTCAAATTAAGGGATGTTCGTTTTGTACTAGTAGGATTTAAGTTTAGTGGAGTTTAATAAATTCAGATTTAGTAAATTTTGAGGGGCTAAATACAAAAATATATATAATTTTAGTGGAGTTTAATAACCGAATTGTTGGATCAATGGCTGTACGCCTGTATTGAGAGAGGAATCTCCCCTCACTCCTCTAGTCTGTAGTCTGATGCCCTCCAACCTATATAGTATATAGTTCTACCAAATAACCTTCCCCCACCTCCTGTATACTCCTCACCATGGTTGTAAGTGAAACCATGGCTTTGAAAAGCCCTGCGTCTCCCCTTATCACTACTCTTCTTCCCTCCACCACTAGCTCCATCTTTAAAGCCCCCCAGTTGATCTTGGTGTCTCCCAAGGTTTGCAACCACTTCATCCCTAGGATGACATCAGTGCTCACTAGCTCCATTAGGATGAAATCTTCCTTCATCTGAATCCCCTGCATAATCAACACTATCCCTGTATAGATCCCCTAGCCCATCTCTACTTTCCATGTGCCCATTATCACCTCATAACGCCCTATATTCACATCTAATTGGTTCACTACCTGGTTGGAGATGAAATTGTGGGTAGCCCCACTATCATTCAATACCACCATCTCCATATATGCTATTTTCCCTTTTACATTCATGGTGTGATTCGTTGTGAATCCTATAGCTGAGTTCATGAATACCTCCACCACATCCAGGTGCAGCTTGTCCTCCATCTCTCCCTCTACCTCTCACTTTCCTCCCTCAGTTTCCTCGTCATCATAAATGGTGATAACCTGAAGAGTTCAGTCTCTACACCTATACCCTGGAGTATACTTCTCATCACACATGAAGTATAATCCCTTCGCCCTCTTCTCTTGCATCTATCTCTTCGTCAGTCTTTTGAAAATTTTCCCACTCCCTCTTTCTACTAGCTTCTTTCTAGTAGTCACACGCAAACCACCTGCTGCAAGAAGAGTGGTGTAGTCATCCTGTAAGAGTCACCTAAACTGCTGCTCCTACCTCCCCTTTCTAGATACTTCTGATCTTCCACCAATTGTACCAACTTTATGGTCCTCCCAAGTCACGAGGCCTCATGACCCTCATCGCAGCTCTAATCTTGGATTTGAGCCCCTTCATGAAGTTCATCTCCAACACAGTCTGTGATAGTCGCTCCACTCGACTGGCCAAGTGCTCAAATCTCTCACGGTATTCTGCCACTGATCCGTCCTAGACTAGTGCAAAGTACTCCTCATAGAAGTCTCCTCCCCTGTCGGTTCGAAAACGTTCCAATAAGCATTTTTTGAATTCCCTTCAACTCCGTATGAGTCTCCTTTGATCGCTCCACTGATATCAGGACAATGCCTCCCCCTCCAAGCATAAACTTTTTGCTGTCAACTTTTCCTCCTCCGTCAGCCCATTAACAGTGACATACATCTCCGCCTCGTAGACCCACCCTTATGCGTCCTCTTATTCAAATATGCGCATCTTCAACTTTCTTACATTTGGATCTCCCTAGTTTTCCCTTATCCCTCCATAATTTCCCCTTTCCCAAGTACTTGGCTCCGCTCAAGTCTCCCGATCTTCCCTCCTATTCTCATTCCCCAACATCTTTTCACTTTCTCCCAAATTTTCTTCAAAATCAACACCCTTCTGCCATATTCCCCTTCTTTTCTGTCCCTAACAACACCCCTTGATTCATGCCCCCCATATCCACGCCTCTCTCCATACCTTCCCCCTTTCTTTTCCATGATCCCCACATCGTTTTCCCTCCTACGAAAATCAAAATTCGTAGTTCTTCCCACCGCACCTTTGCCTATGATGCTGCCATTTGAATTTAGTTTTCCAATAGCTTCTTCATCATTGCATGAAGATTAGAAACTTTGTCTTCCATGGATGAAACCTTGTCTTCTAAGGATGAGATTCGATCTTCCACCGTCTTTCATTTGGCTCATCTCCCCTTCAAGGCGTTGCTCCAATGCATCTACCTTCTTGGCCGCCATCAAAACTCAGAATTTTTGTAGGTTCAAAAAATTTGAATATTGATCCAAAAATCAGCAAGAAATCTTTCCTCCGGACAAAGAGTCGCCGCTGAAATTCCGAAAAAAGAAATAGCCCATAACGATCCCAAAATCTGCTATGATACCAATTTGATTGGAAATACTTGAATATTTCAAGTAAACCCTAACAAGATTGACGAATACAACGAAGAAACTTGACAAACTCAATGAAAAACAAGCACACAATAATTTTTATTGTAGAAATCAAATCAATGGAAGAAACAAAGCAAGATATATAATTGATTCTTAATTCTAGAGGAGGATTGTTTCCTCCCAATCCCTAGACGAAGCTAGGGCCCAAGACACCAAGAACAAGGCTCCAAAAGAACACAATAATCAAGCATAACCTTAATCCTCCTAATCTCTTCCTATTTAGAGCAAATCCCCTTCTAACCCTAGCCGCCCCCTCCTCTTACTTCCTAATTATTCCCATGGTCTCCACTCTTATTATGGGCAGCAAATTCAAGAGGGGGGACCTGCCTTGATCCGCCTCTTGTAAGCTTGAATCGACCCCTTGCCAAGGGCTAGTTGGACCGGTCCAATAATGACTAGTCTAACAGGTGCTTTGTTTTCTTTTTGGGAAATTCCCATTGATGAGGGTTTTTTTAGTTTCCATTGGGGCTTAAAATTTTGTTTGAAACTTGAAACCTGTTTGAATATAGCTTAATTCTTGATTCAATTTGAAATCATTTTGATATATTTTAAGTTGCGTTATGAGTTAAATTATAAACTTTTGGTGTAATTTTGAGTTGATTCAAGACCAGGGCGGCTCGCTCGAAGAATGATTTGACAAATTCAATAAACTATGTATACATATTTTAGCTCTATTAATAATATGCATAATTTTTTTGTTTCAATGGTTTGGTCTTGATTTAGTTTAAAGAGGTTTCAAGTTTGAAACTTATAATGAATATTTTATCACATGTTTTAAAAAACTTTGATTTCGATTTGGCTTGAAATCGAATCATATTGAATCTAGCTTGCTCGACTTGGAATTTACTTCAATTTTGAGTCATGTTTGATTTGAGCTAAGTCTGACCATAACCGAGTTCGATTCGCTTAAACTTGACTTTAAGCCACCATTAGTAGAGAAATTATTATGTACACATTCCGGACGTAGAACTAGGTTTGGACGCCAATAAAATTGTTACGCGTGGTATACTTGTGTGAAAAGTTCGGGATATTCATTTGACTTGCAACCCGACCCAGTTCAAAGTTGTCTTGTCAGCCCGACTGGAGACAGACACCTGCCCGCTCAAAATAAAGGTAAAAAGATGAAATGACAAAAAATTTTCACATCTTAAGCGTCTATACAGTTTTCAATTTCCGGCATTCGTAGTTCTCTGAGGTTCCTGCAAAAAAAATTCTTTTGAAAACTTCCAACATTCTCTTCTGCTCAAATGGAGGAGTCACTTGCAAAAAAAAAGGTACGTTATTGCATACAACAGTTGAATATACTCCGTATTTTTTTAGCATTCACTGCGTATTTCCTGAAGAAACCATAAAAAATAAAAACATTCCGATAAGAATAAAAGATTATATATTTCTTACCTTCTCCATGATTTCTGTGTATTTTATGCGTATATTTTGCTTATTCTCTGTGTATTTATTGAAGTCCCAAATCCTAAAATTTTACCATAAATACTATGGATCTTAAAACCATAAAAGAAAAATATTCCAATAAGGAAAAAAATTAGTCATTTCTTATCTTCTGATTAATTTTAGTGTAAATATTGTTTGATATCTGCGTATATTCTGCATACCGTTTGCGTACCATCTGTGTACCTATTGCGTATCTTCTGCGTAATTTCTGTATATCTTATGCGTATCTTCTACGGAATTTCTGCGTATCTTCTGCTTATCTTATTTAATATTTATTTCTTAATTTTTGCATATCTACGTCCGTCCTATTTCTTATCGCTGTTATGTTTCAACATTCAGTACAATCTATAATAATTTTGCCGAGATAATTCTTCTTGATGTTGAAGACAAATTGAAGAACTTAAATATCTATCAATTTTTTCAATTTCTTGGATTCGAGCAAAACGTCATACTTATTTATCAGCTGATGACTATGTGGAATATTTTAAAATAAAGTTTTATTATAAAGGGTTATGTTATACCTTTCACTGCTGATGAAGTGGTCATCCTTACTAGTCTTCCAAACAGAGGTGAAGAGATTTCCTGACTTATCTTTCTCCCTACAGTAATCACCTCAAAGGATATAAAGTTAAAAATGCTAGAGTTAAATAGACATAGCCCATTATAGACTATGTTCAAAACATTTATTATGTATTAATGTTCAAATTTATTTTTTCAACTAATCAACTTCAAAACTCCTAGGTTGCTACAAACAATATCAACTAATGTAGATGAATTTTCATCAATTAACTGGCATAATCGATTTGGGAATGCTTGATTGAAGAGTTTAATAATGTATATACCAAGATTTTAAAGAACAAGCCAGCTAGTTACATTAATGGTTTTGTGTTTGAAATCAAATAGCTGATGCACAAACCATTGATGTAACCAGCTGGCTTATTCTTTGAAATCTTGGTAGATATATTATTAAACTCTTCAACCAAGCATTCTCAAATCGACCATGCCCAGTTAATTGATGAAAATTCATCTACATTATTTGATATTATTTGTAGCAACCTAGAGGTTTTGAAGTTGCTTTGTTGGAAAAATAAATTTGAACATAAATATATAATAAATGCTTTGAACATAGTCTCTGGGGGGCTATGTCTATTTAATTATAGCATTTCCAACTTTATATCATTTGAGGTGACTACTATAGGGGGCAAGATAAGCTAGAAAATTTCTTCACCTATGTTTGAAAGACTAAAAAGGAGGGTCAATTCATCAGCAGTGAAAGGTATAACATGATCATTTATAATAAAATTTTGTTTTGAAATATTCCACATTATCATCAGCTGATAAATAAGTGTGGCGTTTTGCTCGAATCCAGGAAATTGAAGAAATTGGTAAATGTTTAAGTTCTTCAGTTTGTCTTCAACATCAGGAGGAATTATCTTGGCAAAATTATTACATATTATTTTGAATGTTGAAACATAGCCGCGATAAGAGATAGGACCGGCATAGATTTGCATAAATTAAGAAAATAAATATTAAATAAGATAAGCAGAAGATACACAATATGTACGCAGACGGTGCGCAGAATATAAGCAGAAATCAAACATTATTTACACAAAAATTAATTTGAAAGTAAGAAATGACTAATCTTTTTTTTTATTGGAATATTTTTGTTTTTTATGGTTTTAAGATTCATAGTATTTATGTTAAAATTTTAGAGTTTGAGTTTTCAACAAATACACAGAGAATAAGCAGAATATACTCATAAAATACGTAAAAATCATGGAGAAGGTAAGAAATATATAATCTTTTATCCTTATCAAAATGTTTTTATTTTTTATGATTTCTTTAGCAAATACGCACTAAATACCAAAAAATACGGAATACATTTAGTTGTTGTATGCAATAACGTATCTCTTTTTTTGCAGGTGACTCCATTTGAGCAAAAGAGAATGCTGGAAGTTTTCAGAATAATTTTTTGCAGGAACCTCGTACAACTGCGAATGTCGGAAATTGAAAACTGTATAGGCGCTTGAAATGTGAAAAATTTCTACCATTTCATCTTTTTACCTTTATTTTGAGAGGGCGGGCGTCTGCCGTCAGTCGGGCTGACAAGATAACTTTGGACTGGGTCGGGTTGCAACTCAGATAAATATCCCGGACTTTCCACGTAAGCATACCACGTGTAACAATTTTATTGGCGTCCGAACCTAGCTCTACGTCCGGAATGCGCATAGAATAATTTCTCCCATTAGTGTCACTCCAGTTGATCATATTCTTATATTATCTTTCTATTGGTTTTGTCACATTTGCTAGAGGATAATGACTTTTTTATGTTTCCTTTTTAATGTATCATTTCCCTCATTTTATCTTTTTATGGGACTGTGATCTTTTATGTTTTTGGGTTCAACTTAGCATGTTCGCTTAGCCTTTTTATCTTTAATCTTACTTACGCTGACTATCTTGTACTTCTGAACAATCCAAGTCTTTGGTGCCCTGTTCATTATTATTTTTATTACTGGGATATGCCCTCAACTTTCCCACAAAAAAAGGATGATACTTCATTCCGAACTAATTATATAACCTTGTTAGTGATTGGCACTTCATATTTTATTGGCTGTTATACACTTTTCTATTCATAATTTTCTTGCTAAATCGTAATTTAATATGGTTTAATTTTATTTTCATTTGGTTATCATGTTTGTTAGTATGGAGTCTCATCATTTGAAGTTGGATTAATTCATAATTTGCGTTTGTTTTTTCTGATCTAAGCAATTGACAAGCTTGTCTAAGCCTTCTAATCAATATTTGCTTGATTTGTTAACGATTTAGTCAATTAACAAGCTTGTCTAGCCTATTCTGTAAGCGTCCAATTAGAAGATAATCTTAATACCCTCATTTTATCGGTGATACTACACTCTAGCTTCTGTCAGACAAAGAAATAAAGAAAAACTAAACCACGTTTTATTTTAACCAAATTGGATTAACAAATTCTTTACAATTGCTTTTACACCCAATGAAATTCCTTTAGGTATCTCTTGGAATTCTTATGAATCCATTCTAATGTGGCTAAATGATCCCCCAAGCATGACCTAAGTTTCTTTTGGCGAGCTGGGTTGTTCGATCAAAATGGTGGATTGGAGGGGTTAGCTTCCTGATCGGGCGTGGTTTCTTTTTGTTACAATGTTATTTGAGCAACAGAAGGGACAAGAGATTATTATGATAATTTGCCAATTGTGATCAATATCGCCGCCGGTTACTTAACAGTTTATTTTGATGTTTGGTATTTTATCTGTTTTAATTTCTAAATTTCTTTTTCTCCAGTAGAGTTATTCTATGTTTTCCTTTGGCAATTCATTTTCTTTTCTTTTAGGTCTGGGTATTTTTGTTGTTATTATGTGTGAAAACAGTAAGTTTGAGAGGGAAAAGCTTGTCTTTATTATATAATATCTTTCCTATTTATAGATCTATACAAGATATCTTAATGAGGAAACAATAAAATTACAGATTTAATACAAAAATTCCTAATACACTTTTTCCTAAATTAGTTCATTATGGCGTTATTCATGTGAGCTTCTCATGGATTGATTTCTGTGACCGTCGGATCCTTTGCACTGGGAATGGCTGGATTTTAACATTATGCATGAAAATGAAAGGCTGGAATAATACTGATTTTTTTTTTTTTTCGGATCATCATGTTGGTATGTTTTCCAGGGGTGGGAGCTATTCTGTTACAACTTATTGTATAGATCTAACTGATCTGAAACCTGATGTCAACTGGCCCAGGCCTTGAATCTCTTGTAGACCGTAAGTGATCTAATGATTCATCTTTACAACTTCCTTTTCTTCTTAAAAAAACTTTATGTTATGTCCTTTGTTCTCTTATAAATGCATTGCAGTTTTTCTTTTAAAATGTTAGGTAAACAGAGTTTTTACATATGATATCTTAAATATTTTCCTTTACTCTTATTTATTTTTATGCAGAGACAATATCAGTTATAACAAATGATGGGCGCAATATCGTGGTGAGCATTAATCCATTTCATGGTTTGCTAATTATTTTTATTGAAATTTGTCAAATTAATCATTTGTTATAAAATTTCTTTTTTACAAATATGTATACAATATTACATATATGCAGAAAGTTATGAATTGCTACCCACTTTCCTCTATACTCCATTTTAATTGTACTATTTGAAGTCATTTTGGTGTCATGCTTAATGTACAGTTGACAATGTTGGAATATATCTGTAGGGAATCTTGAAAGGCTTTGATCAAGCAACAAATATCATTCTTGATGAATCCCATGAGCGGGTTTACTCCACTAAGGTTTGCCCTCTGCCTGTAATTTCTAGAACAATACTTCAAATAGAAAAACATGTTATTTCCTTTATTGTTGACTATACTCTTGTTTGGGCTGACAGAAAATTGTTAAGCTATGATAAGTTTAGGTATCTGATTAGGGAATATTCTTGGTAATTATGATTGATGCTTAAGCCAATGGCAAGATATGTGTTCTTCATGACACCCTATATAATTGTGGAGATTGATAATTATATATGAACTGTTTTTTAATTTGCTTTTAGTATAAATTTCTTATGTAATTTTATGAGAAACAAATTAAAAAGTATTCCTCCACACCCTTATTCCTCCAGAAAATACACCTCCATTAGTCGAAGCACAAGGCATAAACCTTGTGGAATAGGCGTGCCAAGGGTGAATTGAATGCGCAACCAAGTTTATCAATGCATAAAGTGCAATTTGAAGTGCAAATGAGGTTTTTTTTGAAGCACGGAGTTCAAATAAATCATGGTCTTTGATTACTTGATGCAAACATATTTAAGGGAACATTGCTTAGTATTATATCACTCAACAATCTCCATGTAAATCATAACTATGAAATGATCTATATTATTTTATGTCAAATGTAAACTCCTATTTTGGTTTGTGATCATAGAAGAAAAAGAAGGTAACAAAACCCTACACTGCCTACCCATTATTGCAAGCATTTAATTGTTGAAACCCGAGGCATGCCACCATTCTCCAACATCTTTTTACCATACAATAGCATTAAGTTTCAATGCTTGATCCATGAATCACACACAAGTTGAGTTGGGTTCTTTTCCATGAGTACACATCTCTACACTTTTGTAGAAGATGTCATCACTGATCCACCTTTCTATTATGAAATTCTATGCTTCTCTCTTCATTCTCTCTCATTTGTTTATTGAGTTTTTTCTGCATTCACAAGGCATATTGATCTCTATTTGTTGTCATGGTCACATGTTAGAAAGCCTTTAAATGTAGTATGGACAAGCATAAGCAATTTTCATGTGGGAATCTAATTCTATCAATTAGAATTCTTATACTATTTCAAGACAGTGGGTAGAGAGAGGAAGAGAAAGAGAGGGAAATGGGGTGAGGGTTGGTGGAGAGATAAACCAGTGCTTGGGTAGGAAAGTAGTAGGTAGAGAGATATATAGAGGTGTTATGTTAAAAATAGGTGGGGGAGTAGAGGTCTCACGTAGTCTTTATTGAGTAGGGATGAAGTTTGAGGGAATGAGTTGTAGTCGAGGGAGAATGGGGGTATTGTATTAGTGGGTATTTTGGGAGATAGAGGTAAGGAGCCTGCTAGAATATGACTATTTGGAGGTGTTTTTATTAAGTGGATATAAATATATTTATTACAACAAATGACAAAGGGAAACAGGGAGTTTATGGTTGTTTGTTAGAGGGACGAGAGAGGAAGCGTGGGAGAGGGGTTGCTAATTTTTGCGTATGGAGAGTCGGAATAGAGAGTGAGGGAGAGTTATGGAAGGATATTAGGGAAATAATGTTAAGATAAGCGGAGAAGCTATTTAGATTAGAATACAAGAGAGAGTTTCTAGTTATAGGAAAAAAGACCTTGAAGTTTTTTTTTTTTCTAGCCATGATTATGAGGACATTTGAAATTTAAGGTACATCCTTAGAAAGCTACAAAAATATTCCAATTTCATAAATTTGAAGTAAATTATTCGAATATCATGACATTAGACAAAATTGAAGTTACATATTGAAAAGTTAAAACAAAGTATTATCTAAAGA
The DNA here is from genome assembly GCA_016618105.1 of Dendrobium huoshanense. NCBI lineage: Eukaryota > Viridiplantae > Streptophyta > Magnoliopsida > Asparagales > Orchidaceae > Dendrobium > Dendrobium huoshanense. The sequence continues at coordinate 2,883,580 of CM028355.1, forward strand.
GAGAGATCTTTAAGAAAGTAGGAGAAATACAACAAGCATTGGGTAGTTTTTATCAGGCAAATATAAAGTTTATAAGAGTGATATCAACAATGGAGTTTGTTAGAATAATGAGAAGGACAATGGAGTTTGTTAAGATTTCTAAAGAGAGGAGGGAAGGTAGGTGCTAAGGTGAGCGGGAGAGTTGTTTTGTGGCTATTCTATATAGGGGAGAGAGAATTAGGGGATATATAGAGGGATTTATGTGGTATGAGTGAGTATGTGAGGATAGGAATTATAATAATTCAAGAGACCTATAAGAAATTGTAAAATTACTAATAGAAGGTTAGGAGGGAGTTCATTGTAAATTGGCATTTTAAATTTTAAGAAGAGGGGGATGACCAAGGTGAAACTTCAATTGGAAAGAATAAAAAAATCTTGCATTATGCTTTCCAAAGGAATCAAAGAATCTTGCACGATGTTTTTCACAAATCTTCCTTATCTAGCATGGTATGCTATATTTCATGATACAAATTAAGGAAATTTCTTATTTTCAAGGGATGATGCCATCCATAATGTAAATGTTTTTTTTTAATTGCTAGAATATTTTTGGCATTCTGAATTTTGCATAGATATAACTTAATTCTTAATTTTTAAATATGGGTCCTTGGTATGTAAAATTGATGCTTGAAGCAATAGTGAACTATTCTTCTTACAAAAATCATCTGAAATCCTCTCTCTCTCTCTCTCTCTCTCTCTCTCTCTCTCTCTCTCTCTCTCTCTCTCTCTCTCTCTCCTTTTTGGCCCAAGGCTCCACTCTAGCCTTCACACACACACACACACTCTCTCTCTCTCCTTTGGCGTGCCTTTAAAGGCACATCTAGCTTCCTAAGCATTGGTAGAAAATTTTTTTTACCCATTACTCTTGTTTCCTCTAGAAATATCCCAATTCCTTAATTAGTTATTTTTTGCAATCCCTCAAGGAACTCAAATAAGCCTTTTGAAATTAGAAGAGGGAAAAGAGAGAAGCCAACTAAAGTATCAAGCATAATCAATTAAAGGCGAAGAGCATGTAAAATTTCATTTAATGCTTAATACCAACGTATGGTTTATTTATATACAAATATGTCATGGATTTAGGTCTAGGTTCATTGGACACTATAAGATAGTGGATTGTATTTGTGATCAAACCCTTATCACATATAACAGGGGTTGAAAACTTAGCCCGAAAGCTATATATTGAATATCTTTTTATCTCATAAGGGCTCACCTTTGTCGTCTTACATGCATATGTCTTTATAAAAAATATTAATTTTAGGATCCCTTTGTCTCCATATATGCTCACTTTTGTCACCCTATATGCGCAAATTATTATAAATATATCAATTTAGTGATCTTTTTTGCCTCCATATGGGCTCACATTTATCACCCTATCTCTAAAGGTTATTATAAACATATGAATTTGAGTCTCGTCTCCATATGGGCTCAACTTTATCACCCAATCTATGTAGGTTATCATAAACATATAATTGCCAATTTATCTCACATAAAATCAAATTTCTTAAGCTTATTTCATTTTATTATTAAACATTTAAATATATATACTATTTTTTTTTAACAAACTACTCATTATGCATCTAGGATGCACGGACACGACACGACACGGACACGGGACAGGGCATTTTTAAAAAATATAGGACACGGGTGCGGCGTGGACACGGCATAATAATTTTAAATATAATATATATAAATTAAGGTAATATTATATTAAAAATGGCAAGCAATATTAAATCAAAGTCATGATAACTTGTTTAGCTCATAACATAAAGATGTTTAGTACAAAATGTCTAGTACAACCACAAAAATATAACCAAAAAACTATTTAGTATAACATGAAAGTTCAACTACTCAATAGAGGGAATGATAGAATTAGATTCAGATGTTGGTCTTTGGCCTACAATATCATCATCATTGAATATCATTGCTTCCAACTCTGGTTCATCTAAAGAAAGATTTGCAACCTCCAATAATCCCATTTCATCAAGGCACTCGAACCCATCTCCAGCAACATCCCACATCTTGTTATCACCTGTCATATAAAGTGGGGTTTTCCTTGATAGAAAACGAAGATTTGTATGCACATAAACTAAATCTTCAGCTCGTTGTGGAGTTATTTTATTCCTTTTCATTGATTGAATAAATGAGTATGTGCTCCAATTTCTCTCACAACATGAAGAGGATGATACTTGACCAAGAAGTTTTATTGCTATTGTTTGAAGAAGAGGTGCTGACGCTCCATGAATTAACCACCACATTTTTGGATCCATCCTCCATCTATCAACCAAAGATTCTTGATCACCGAAATCCTCTAAATATCCAAAGAACTTAGCAAGTTCTATATTAATTTTTCTTATCTCCTCATTTGGAAAATATCGTTTCAAGCATATCTTTCTCATATTTGAAACCTCTAAATCTTTTTGTGGTGAAACACGTTGAGGGTCTTCTAGAAGCCATTCTTTACTTGAATACCTTCAAATAATATAAAGCATATAAAATTACATGTTCATTAACAAAGAAATTTAAATTAATTTAAAAGATGAATATGAATGTACCTTGGATTTAATGAATGAGCCAAACAATGCAAAGGTGTGTTGCTTTTGCTCCACCTATCCTCAAGAATGGTATAAACAACACTCCAAAAATTTGAGTCTTCTTCATGTGACTTTCTTTCATGTCTGTAAATAATTTCTCGAACTTTTGCTAACATAGAATCCCATATTTCATAAATCAAATGTAGACATGATTTATCTGTGTCAGCCTCTCTCAACATATCATAGATTGGATCAGTGAAATCCAAAATGTAGTCTACATTATCCCACCACAAATCATCTAAGATCTTCTCTCTAACATACCTTGCCTTCCCAACATCATCTTCTCGATAGCAAGACCACCTCTCACTAATCACCATAGATTGAAGAGCATTTTTAATTTGCTTGAATCTTCTCAACATGATTATTACAGAGGCAAAACGGGTTTCGGCAACAGCAAACATTTTCAAGTGGGAGAAGTCATTAAACATTGAAAATCTCATTGAATGGTTCATAATAAAATTTCTGATCAGAACAACATCATCTGCAACCACTGTTATCCAATGACATTCAGCATAAATGATTTCATTTGCTTATGTATTCTTTGCTGCACAAATAATTTTTAGTGCAAGATTTAAAGTGTGCACAACACAGGGTGTCCAGAATATATGGGGATATGATTGCTCAACTAACAATCCTGCAGCTCTGCATACCGGTGCTTTATCTGTAATAACCTGCACAATATTTGAAGGCCCAATCATGACTATCACCTCTTTAATCAAATTTGCAATAAAAAATTTATCCTTGTATTCTCCTTCACAATTCACAGCTTTAATAAACATAGGATAATTCTCTGTAATGGCCATAAAATTTATGAGTGGTCTTCTTTGAGGATCTGTTCAACCATCACACACCAAACTAACACCTTTTTCTTTCCAGACTCCTTTTGTTGGTTCAAGCAATGTCTCAATGTGTGCTCTTTCCCTTTCCAATAATTTTGATCTTAATGCATTGTAACCAGGTGGAACATATCCTGCAAGATTGTTGTTACATGCAAAACTGAATGCATTTTTATAGTAAGGATTTCTAGCAAGGTTGAAAGGTAAGCCCGCTGAAAAAAACATCCTTGCTATTTCACCATCCAACTCCTCTCGCTGCTGCAAGCTGAAAGCCTTCTCTAAAGGACTACTAACAACTCCTTTTCTTTTCTTTGTTTGATAGCCTTCACTTCTGAATGATAAAGAATGATCAACTCTAATAGATGAGGAAGAAGCATGGGACGAACCATGGGTGGATGGCAAAGGTATCTCCTTAGGGAGTGCCCTTTTGATCCTACATTCAGCTTCATCAACTTGTCTGTTTATTTCAGTCAACTGCGAAGTAGTAATCTTGGGACACATTTTAATTCCATAGCCAGCTATCTTAAGTAGATCTGCTTTCACTCTAGAATATGATCCTTTGTAGGTTCCACCACAATAATTGCATTTGAATGAAACATTCCCTCCTCCTTCAAATGTTTTTCCTAACTTGGTAACATGAAGCCATAATGGTTTATCAGTTTCTACAGATTGTTCTTTTGAACCTTCGCCTAATCCACTCCCACCAGCCGTAGAGCTCATTTTGCTTTAAAATGCACTGGTAAAATGGAAGTAATAAAGGCTTAAAAAATGTCTCAAACTCATTTCAATATAAACATAAAGCTCTCTCACAATAAAATCACTATTTCAAAATACAAGAACAACCTAAGATTTGTGAAGGTATTTGACTAAAAAAACTTTTAGAAGATTGATAGATAAATCATGAAAGAAGAAAATAAATTGAAGTGATTTACACCACTACATATGTCAAACGAATGATATCCTCATTAAGACCATTAATCATAAACAATTCAACAACCTTAATTTCAAAATCAATTTGCTTTCAGATCGGAACTTCACAGACACAAGAATTTTTACAACCAATCTGTTATTTTCCATATAAAGTCATGGCATATCTAGGATTCACAATCATGCATCTTACTCCTAGCATACGGAACATATGCTAATCAAACCAAAATTAACAAAATTGTAATGAATCTCACATACCTTCTTCTCCTTCCAAATGAAGAAGACAATGCCCAAATGTAAAACCAGCTGGTTTCCCTTCTTCAATGGAATTGTAGAAAAAATTAAGTTTCCTGTAACAGGAATCAGGTCAGAGGAGTCGCATTTAGGGGTTCTTTGGCAACAGGATTTGAGCAGGTCAGCAGGATTTACGGGATTTACGGGATTTGGCCGAAGAAGCGCGCGAAAGGGTGAAAGTTACCTTCGCAGCGTGCGAGCTCCCCGGCGTTGCTTCCGATCAAAATGTTGTAACTTCCTCGTCGAACTTACAGATCCGGAATATGCTCGGGACGGTGACTCTTCTCTGGACTGCGACTCCTCGATCGACTCCGACTCCTCTCGACTGCGACTCCTCTCTCGCTCGGGACGGCGACTCCTCTCTCGATCGGGACGGAGACTCCTCTCGGCTGCGACTCCTCTCTCTCGCTCGAATGAATGAAACGCACGGGATTAGGGCTGTGCGTGCCCTTATGAGGTTTTTTTTTATTTAAAATATGAAATAACCGGACACGCGTGTCCGTCTCAAGTTTTATTTTTTTTAAGTCCGGACACACCCAGAACGTGGCGGACACGTGTCCGTGCCGTGTCGGACGCGTGTCCGTGTCCGACACGTGTCCGACACTGCATTGCCTCTTAAAACGGAGTGTCGGTGCATCATAGTTATGCATCAATAGGTAATATATAAGTTCATGCTATCCTACTCTTTTGAGGGGCATGACAAAAAGTGCTATCAGAGTAATTAAATTCTGAGGTTTAATACAGTCAATACATGCGATATGATTTGTACAGAGCATAGGTGGGTATAGCTTTTTAGTTGAGTGATGAGATAAAACCGTCACGCCATATAGCATATTTATAAAATATATTATGCATGAAGAAGTGTATGATAATTTGCGTTAAATAATAATAATGATTTGCAAGCTTATTGTATTATCTATTTAATTTGTTCCTAAAAAAATTTAAAAAATGATATTTAATAGGCACAAGTTGCTATATGCACATGAAATTTTTTTTTAGAAAACACGTTTTTTTAATATCAGTTGCATGAGATCTCTAATTCCCAAATGGTTGAATTTTGCACTCAAATGCCATCTTTCTTTTTTTTTTCTTCTGGTTTCTTTGTGTCATTGCTATGGGTCTTGCTATTGATTTGGATGTACTTCTGTATTGAATCTATCATTTATACGGTCCTAATTGGTGAAAAAACCTATGATCTAAATTGTTACGCTGCTTTGTCAAGAGTTGAGTCAAAATTTTGTTTTATTAAAAATTTTTGCTCACTTCAACAACATGAACTATTTAAATGGAAGCTATCACAAAATCTCAAATGGAGGCTATAAGAAGTTTTTAAATAGAAGCTACTATGAAAGTATACAATGAAATCTTCAATGGTGGGTGATAATTGATGTTCCTTACTAAAAGTTCTTTACTTGTAAATAATCTCATAATCACTTGTAAAGAATGATAGAAGAACAAGAGAGAAACTCTCGTAGCAGAAAAGAGGAGAGAAGGAATGCCAACATCTTGTTGTCCGAGTTCAACCATCATCATCATAACACATTGTGTTCTCTCTTAGACATTAATTTAGATAAAGTGATATATTTGTCTTTATTCGCATGATGTTTAATCTCTCTATGCACTCTTTTAAAGTTTAGTAGAATTGATCTCTTTATGATCATGAACGTTAGTGAAAATCTCATCAAATCCCGTAAATTTATATCAGATGTATGAGATCTTTGATACAAATTTTCTTGAAACTTCAAATAATTGTGCTCGAAGTTTTATTATTTTCCTGGCATGGTTCAAGAATTCTGCAACTTATCATTGTATTATGCAGTAAAATTTTTCTGATAAACAGGATAAAATGCAAACCAAATGAATTGTTCATTGGTGATTTAAATGTACATTTGGACCATGTATACCAAATGTCCAGAAAGAGTTTATGTATTTAATACTATTTGTCCATTATATATTAATTTCATGATTCCAACATATTGAACTTACGTTGGAATTTAAAAAAAAAAAAAAACTGACCAACCCAAGTTGGCCTAAAATATGTACTTAGTTTGCAACTGCCACAGCCCTTCCTAATTTTCATTTTGATTATTAGTTTTTTTTTATTTCTCTAACAAAGTTTTCTTCTCTCCCAGGAAGGCGTCCAGCAACTTGTTCTAGGGTTGTATATCATCAGAGGAGATAACATGTATGCTATTCTATTTTCAACTTCAGTCTTCAGATGGAAAAATTATTAAGTCCGAACACCAGACCAAGCATGTTTCAAATCATGATAATGCAGATCAAACACATAAACCATACCTATAGCTACATCCAGAGCATCTTCAGCCACGTGCTGATTTAAATCGTTCATATGTGGTTGGACTAGGGTTAGAGAAACTGAGCTTTCTTGGGCTCCCAATTTGTTTTCCTGCCATACTTAGGCAGAGGCCCCCCCCCCCCCCCCCCCCCCCCACACACACACACAAAATAGTGCACTATTATCCCAAATGGGCCCAAATCGGAGACTTGGAGCTCATTTAGAAAGTTCAAACCATAAAATGGATGACTAAACGATTTCAAAATGTGACTTGCTTATAGTTGAAACGAGCAGCTCAACGAAACAAATTCAACGAGCCCAAGATCGCCAAATTTTGATATCATTAAAACATTCAAAAGCTCAATAAATAGTTCACTATCAAGAGAATCAACATCGTCCGTCCTTTCAAACAACTCCCAACTTACCCTTGATCTCCATCCTATTTATTGGTCATGCCACTCTCAAAAAACTATAAATATGTCCCTCATTTCTCATGGAAGGGAGCCCAAGAAAGGAATAGAAAAAAGAGAATGAAGAGAGAGAAACTAAAGTTCTTTTGCCACTAGACTCCACCTTGACTAGGATATGTGCATCATAATTTGCATATGCCACCTTTCTTGTTATTCAATGGAAGAGGTTTGCCAAATATCTTTCCATTGGCAAATATGGTGCTTCTAGTTAGTAAAATGTGGTCTTAACTGGACAAGACAATCCAAATGAGAACCACCAAAGGCTCATGGATAACTATTTTAAGGTATTCTAACATTCTAGATGACAAACAACAACATCAAGCCTTTATCCCATTATGTTAAGTTGGATACGTGAATCCTTTTTCTCCATTGTGTCCTGTTAGAAGTTAAATTATCATTTAAACCTAATAAAGAAATGTCATTTCTAATATTTTCTAACCAAGTCTTTTTTGATCTACCTCTGCCCTTCTTACTATAAGTCAAATCTAATACATCTACTTTCCTAATTGAGTCATCAGAAGATTGTCATTTTATGTGGCCAAACCATCTAAAGCGTTTCTCTCTAATCTTATCTTCCACTAGAGTTACTCCAACCTTTTCACGTATATGCTCATTTCTTATCCTATCTCTAAGAGTAAAGCCACTCATCCACCTAAGCATTCTCATCTCTGCAACAGTTAACTGACTATTATGCTTCTCTTTTAATGGCCAACATTCTACACCCTAAAGCATTACAGGTCTAACCACCATCTTATAGAATTTTTCCTTAAGTTTGAGGGGGACTTGTCTATCACACAATAATCCCGATGCATTCTTCCACTTCAACCATCCAACTTGGATACTACTAATAATATTCTCATCTATTTCACCATCACTCTAAAGAATAGACTTAGGATATCTAAAAAGTGTACACTTCTTAATAGCTTGATTATCTAAAGTCACAATCCCCCTACTAGAACTATTATTACTAAAATTGCATTTCATATTTTCAGTTTTGGATCAGCTTAAATGAAAGCATTTAGACTCTAAGGATGACCTCCATAATTCAAGTTTCCTTCAATTTCCTCTCTAGTCTTACCAACACGAAAAATATCATCAGGGAAAAACATACACTAGGGTATAACCTCTTGCAAATGTCTAGTGAGAACATCCATGACTAAAGTAAAAATATATGGGCTTAAAGCTGATCCTTGATGTAATCCAACTGAAATAGGAAAATACTTGGTCAAATTACCTTGTGTCTAGACACATCTAACAACTCCTACATATATATCCTTAATGACTTGAATATAAGCATTATTAACCCCTTTCTTTTCCAGAACTTTCCATAGCACTTCTCTTGGAGACGACAAACAAAATATTTTAATTTAGGCCATCGGAATAAAATTTCTGGCTCCGCCACTGTTTCCATAGTGCTAGAACCACTAACTTTACTAGATTATCCCTCAGTAAATATGCATGCCAAAATTTTCCTTGGCCTCCCTATTGATTTAATAAAATTCTCAGACCTTGGCTAAGAACGTTTATCAAGTCCTACTAGAGACACTCACCTACCCTATGCCCAATCTGACCACATCTATAACACTATCATATCATTCTCTTGTCATAATTTCGCACACAGCTCTATATGTGATTTCCAGAACTAATGGCTTCTTCTTGAGATGAATTCTAACCTATTTATTAATCTTGGCTAATGTTCTCATGTATATTTGAAACCTGCAGAAGCGTTGTTGGAGAACTGGATGAAGAACTGGACGCTAATCTGGACTTGTCTAAACTGAGGGCGCATCCCCTCAAGCCTGTCATTCATTAAGGTTTTTGCTGAAGCCATCGAAATTATTAACAGAACGTTTGTTGCATTAATTTCTTCTCTACCTTGCATGGATCAATTTCAATCAGAATTTAAGGTTTAGAATTATTTATATAAGGTCCTACTCCAGTTATCACTCGATTCTATTTTCCTTGTTGAGCTAACTTGTTAATTGTGTTTGTTTTTATTATGAAAATTTAATGATCATGCCACCATGATTCATGTTCATCTCAATTTTTTAAACTTCTTTATTTTAGGCCCTCTTAAATAAATGAATGTCAAACTTTTCATGAAATGAGCATATACGTGAAAAGGTTGGAGTAGCTCCAATGGAAGATAATATTAGATTGAGCACATCATTTATCTTAGCAATTTGAGGTAAGCTAGTCCAGGCCCTCAAGGATGACCTTGATGTTTTTACGTCGGCAGTTATATGGATGCAATGCATTGATATAGAAGTCATCTGCCATAGATTAAACATGTGGTAAGAAGCACAACCTATTATGCATAAGATAAGGAAGAACACCATAATGCTAACTAACGTCGGTGTGGCGGAGAACTGAAATCTTTCTCACCCTCCTAGTGATGGAGGAGAATCAAAATCCTTTTTCTCTCTCCTGAAGAAGGCAAAGAATGTCAGAATCATTTTTCGTCCTCCTGATGATGACATAGAACTAATGCATTCTTTCTCACCCTCTAGGTGATGGCAGAGAACTACGACCATGAGTTGATGAATTTCTCTCTAGAGCCACCTAAGATACTTAGACAGATACTTGGAGGAACAAGACAAGACACTAGCTTGGAGCAACTGTGTGAACCCCTCATGCTGCTCCTTCACACACAAGTTCTCCCTTTCATTCCTCCCAAAGCTCTCCTAGATTATCATATCAAGGCTCTCTCTCAAGAACACTCAGTAGCAAAAAGTATCAAACAAACTAATTGAGAGAGCTAAATACAAGGCCTCAAAAATAGTCCTAAAATTTAATTCTATCGACATTGATTGTACAGTACGATATCAGTTCATATGGTATGATTTGTTCAAATCACTTTGTTAGTACTACACGAATTGTAATGCACAAGTATAATCAGTTCAAAGGATTACATTGATTGTCCAAGATGATTTGAATAGTTGCCCAGTATGATTATTTGAAACATTTTGGTTTATCGTCTTGTATGATGGGCGACAATAAAATATCATTCCATGTACGCCGTGGGTCGTATAGTATGATTGTCCCCTATCATCCAGGACGATTAGTTGAAACATCTTGTTTTATCATTCTGTACAATGGGCAGCGATAAATTATCGTCCCATGCTCATCACATGTCATATAGTACGATCGTTTACGATCATCAAGTACGATCTGAATCGATAAATTAATCAAAACTATTTCCCCAATCACAAGATTTATTTAGGCAAGATTTAATGAAATCGTACAGTACGATACCAATTGTTTGGTACTATTAGTTCAAAATTTGAATTTTAAAATATTGCCTAAATTGTGATTAGCGGTTAGGATCAAAATTTCAACATATCCTCCCGTATGATATTGATAATCCAGTACGATTTGTTCAAACTTGCTTTAATTGAAATAATTAGCTATTAATGTTTTTTGTTTGTCTGATCATATAGTATGATGTAGATCGTATTGTAAGACGTCCAAAAAATTATTTTCTCACTAGCTCACTCCCTTGAGTGTGTGTGTGCATGGTTATCAAGCTTAGCATCCACCAAATATATTTTTGATTCAAGAAAACTAAAATAAGGAAATATAAAATTACAGACTTTTCAACCTTATTCTATCCAATCTTGAGCTAAACAATTGCAAAGTGTACAGTGGACCTTAAATATTTTGTGCACAAAAAATAAAACATATATGTAATAATAACAATTAACAGGAGATAGCAGCAAAAAAATAATAATGTTTGTTATCATCAAAATCACAGTACTTGGATTTAGATTTGCAATATTCTCATGCTATCATAATATCAAGATACATCCTAGTGATTATGAGAAAATTTCCTTTATCATAGAGAAGGGTCTCTACTGTTACAAATATGACACTAGGCCTATATGTTGGGGTGACTTATTAGAGGATGATAAATCGAGTCTTTATGGAGTATAAGGGTAGAAATATGGAGGTTTACCTAAAAAATTTATTGGTGAAAAACGATTCGCCAAGAATAACACATACTGGACTTGAAGGACATATTCACAATGTTGAAAAAATATAATATATGACCCAAAGTGTACTTTTAGCACATGTTCAAGAAAGTTTCTAGGTATCCTCTTGACATCCAAGAGCATTAAGGTGAATCCTAACAAGATTAAGGTAATTGTAGGATGTTCAGCTATTGATTAGGCTAATCGTCGAACTAAACTACATCCTGAAATATTTTAGAAGGTGCTCACCTTTCTTCAAAGTCTACTATCAAAAATTCAAGATTTTTATCTCATAGTCTTCATTACTCCAAAGTTCAAGGTTAGGAGAGGATTGTTGTTTCTTAGAGTTGGTGAGGACACAATTAGAAAGGTGAGCACCTTTTAACAAACTTCACACTAGTAACTGTGGACTTTTTCACTGACTGAAGAAAAGATAAGTCACTTAGACCAATGTCAATGTCATCTAGAACTTTCTTTAGTTCGACATAATTTGCAGGATGGACGACCCCTCATCACAATAACAAATAACGACCCACATTTTATTGACAAAAATATCAGCATCTTATGCCAATCACAAGGCATTCGCCTCAAGTTTGCTCAATCCACTACTCTCAAATGAATGGGCAAGTCAAAGCAACAAACAAATATATAATAAACATCTTAAAGAAGAAGGTAGGAGTGAAAGGTGAGTGAGTTCAAGCACTCTTAGTCTTATGGGCATCCTCCTTGGTAATAGGTTATATATCATTCTTGCTTTCACATGGTGTTGAAGACTACTCCTAGTTGAGTTGGAATTACACTGGCGAAAGCAATACAATCACATTCCTCTTTTAATAATTCAAGAAAAGGAGGAGGAATATTATTCTTACTAACATCATCCCAAAAAAGATTACTAATAAGAGTAAAGTTAGTGCATAAATCAGCTAACTTATTACAATTCCTATGTGAAAAAATTAAAAATAACTTGATTAAAATCATTAAAAAATGAGAGCTCCTCCACCCAATTGCCACAATTAGCAACATCCACCTTTCTCATAGCCTCTTGTACAAATTTAATGATATTATAATTATCCCATTCAATAATAAATTAATAATCCCTTTGTATTGCAACATCCACTCTTGAATATTCCTTCCTATTGAATGAATAGCTAATAAGAATCTACCTTTGTGATCTCGGAAAACACCACCAATTTCAGCTTTATACGAAGGTAACAAGGATGCATCCACATTAACTTTGATCTAATCGGGAGGAGGGTGCTAATGATTAAACAATAGTTGAGAAGACTGATTAACACCCTAGTGGCCCAAATTTGAATTACCATATACAACATAATATGAAATAGAAGCATAGCTTACCGAATTCGCTGATATCACAAGAAAACTGTTTTCGGAACTGCCATGAACAACTTGATTCCTAGCTTTCCAAGATAAATATACCACCGAACAATAAAGATTAGCTAGAAAACCCTCTTTAGAAGCAACCCTTTCCAACCACATACAACATTCATTAAACGAACCGAATTTCAGAATATCAAAACCCCACTTGTTCAAACAATGTATCACTCGAACAAGCTTCATGCAACTCAGTGTCACATGAGCTAAATCTTCCACAGCATTACAGCCTCTAGGACACCCATTATCATCCTTTACTCTTCTATACATCAAATATTGGAATCTAGGAAATGCATTGTTAAATATACGCCACCAAAAACCTTTCACCTGAGGATTCAGCTTAATCATCCTAATCCATTTCCAATATTCATTCCCTGCACGCCCTTAAACCGAAGCCTCAAATGCCAAGGATGAAATAGTTTGCTAGAGCATTTACAAGCAAGTTCCAGCTGATCCCTAACTGAATCATGACAGATCTGGATTTTGCAAATAAGAACCTTAAGTTGTTCACCAAAAAATTTCTTAAGTTCCTTCTAAACAGAACCAGCAATAAACATTGGCCACTTCTTGAAGCATTTGTCCAATACCCAAACATCCTTTAATACATTAATGGACTTTCCACCCGCTATATTCCATCTTACAATGGGAGCAAGAGACTTAGCCCCATCATATAGGATTTTCCAAGAAGAAGAAGAAGAGCCAATCTTCACCTCAAACTTAAGGCTACAACCTCCATATTTATCATCTAGAATTCTATATAGAAGATAATCAAAGTTATTTATGAAGTTCCATGCCAACTTTGCCCGTAATGCCCCACTTTGCTATCACACGAATGAAGCCCACGAACACCAAATATCTTCGGCTTACAAAGGACATCGCAACCCACAAAATGAAGTCCATTCTTCCCATCTTGTTTATGCCATATGAAATTCCTACGCATTTTATCATGATCATTCAAAACTCCATTTGGTATAAGAGAATGGGTAGATAGAAAAATGGGAAACGAAATAATTATGGATTTGAGGAGAATAAACCTACGAGCTAAGGAAATGAATTTATTCCCCCAAGCATTTAATTTCCCCAAAGATTTGTCTAAGATATTCTGAAAATCAGCACCTACAAGCCTTCTCAGCACAACTTTCACACCCAGATAACTCATCTTCTTAACAGGTTTGAAACCCATAATTTTAGAAATAAATTTTTTCCTCCTCTTGACCGACTTCCCAAAAAGAATCACAGATTTTTGAAAATTCATCTTTTGCTTAGACCAATTACAAAAATCTATCAGAATACTCTTGATTTTCTTCACTAACTTGATATTAGCTTCAGAAAAAATAAGAATGTCATATGTATACAACAAATGAGATATCCTAGGAGCATTTGACAAAATTTTAATACCACTAGAACCTTTTTTTTAATAAGAGTATTAGAAATACTTGGGAGCATAAATTGAGTTAAAATGGAGCAAGGGATAACCTTGTCGGAAGCCGCTTCTAGCCTTGATCCAATCAGATGAAATAGGACTTACCATGACAACAAATATGGGATCTTCAACGCATTCAATAATAAGCCTAGAAAATTTATAAGGAAAATCAAAATACTCCAGCACTTACTTCAAGGTTGCCCATCCCATATTATCATTAGCCTGCTCCATATCAATTTTGAAAGAAACAAAACCTTTCGAAGCTTTAGAAAATCTAAATTTATGAAACACTTCATGAGCTATTAAAATATGCTCCAACAATGACCGACCTTTCACAAAAACTATTTGCTCTTTGGAAATAAGTTTAGGCATAATGAATTTAATTCTATTTAGAAGAATTTTAGCCACAATCTTATAAATCATCTTTCAAATACTTATCGGCCTGAAATTAGATGGAACTAACAAATTATTAACTTTAGGGATGAGAAGAATAAGAGTGTCCTTCCAATCAGCATCCATCTTCCCATAAGAAAAGAACCCATTAATCGTATTCCAACATCTTCCTTTATTATGCCCCAATAAGCTTTAATGAATGAATAAGAAATCTCATCATTGCCCAGAGATTTACTACCACCAATTTGATTGACAACTTCAAATAACTCCTCCGAAAGCGATTCCTCTTCCAACAAATATCTATCATCATCATTTAACGATCACAAAGGAGACGACAACCCTTTAAGCAAGCACTCCCTCCACTTTTCCCTGAAGAAGTAAAAAAAAAAAACACCTTCAATTCCAGGTTGATCTTCTACAATCACCCCATTACCATCTTTAACTTGAAAAATCCAGTTTGAATTCCTCCTAGCATTTGCAAAGGAGTGAAAAAAACTTTGAATTGGAATCACCCTATGCCATCCACGTTACCTTAGCTCTATGCCTCTGCCAGGTACTCAACCGAGCCAAAGTTATATTCAATTCATTCACCTTGGACCTAAGAAGCAACAACTTCTCAATCGAAAGCCCACCTTCATAAGCTTCCGCCATAGCAGCTCAAAAATTTCTCTTTAAAAGTAGTAAGAAAGCCCACCTTCAATTGAATGTATTCATCAACTCTACCAAATGAAAGTGATGGAATCACTAAAATATTTAGTAATTAATCTTCTTAATTTTAACACCTAAGCTTTCATTCCTTTCTCATTGAAGGAAATTCATCGAATACTGGCGGAATTTCCGGCGAAAATTTCGGTGGTTATGCTGACATATTGATTAATAGTAATAACCGCCGAAATTTCTGTCGGTCCCTAGGCTGAGTTTTTTTTTTTTTTTGAAATTCCCTAAGCTGAGAATTTATGTAACATTTAAGAACCTAAGATGTTTCCAACTGTTAATGATGGATCTTATGTTTTCCTTTACTCTTTATGTTTTATCTATTTTGATTATTGCTAGACAAAAAGGGAATGAAGGCTAATGTTCTATACTTTTTTTTATTATCATAATTTGCTCTTTATAATATTGAAATATATGATATTATATCAAAGTTTAAAATCAAATTAATTAAATGTAATATTATTAATATATAAGTATAATCATCCAAATTAAAAATCATGCTTGAAATATTTTGTAACAATTAGATTTGTAAATACATAGAATATATATTTAATTAGAGAGTAGAGATTTTTTTTTTTAATTAGTGAGTAGTAATGGTTTTATGATAAAGCTCAATTAGGGGTGTTCATAAATGATCTGACCTGAGCCATAATTGACAAATTTGGGATTGGATTGATTCTTTAATAAATGGGTCGGATTCAGATTGAGTTTTTTAACCCATTTATTAAATAAGTCGGGCTCATATTGCCTCACGAATCAATTTTGGACCAAAAAATGACTTGTTTGATATACTTTTCCTCTTTTTTTTTTTTAATTATGGGTATCATCTTCTTATTTATTATTAAATATCTTAAAATTTATAGTTAATAAATTAAATATATTTTTAATAAAAATGGTTAATGAGTCAAGTTGATCAAGTCGTTCGGGTTACTAGCGGATCAGGTTTGGGTTTGTCTTTCTGTCAGTTTATTAAACATGTTGGGTTCATATGGATTAGATTTGAGTCAGATAAATTTCGGGTCGTACTTGAACCTAACTGATCAGAAAATGCAAAGTATAATGCAAAGTTTGTAATTTTTTTTTATTTCATAAATTATAATGTAATACAATGTTTTGCTTTGAATTTTGCTAGTGAAATATATCTATTTTTTGTATTTATTTTTTTATATATCGACTTTGCACACACTAAAAAAAGGGTTGGATCCGCCTCTGGCCACAAATATATTCAAAGATATAATATTACATAAAGAGTCACAATTTAATAAAAATATATTTGAATTACATAGTTTTTCATCATTTTTACTTTCATGATTATTTTACATGATTTGCATAGAAAGAGGGAAAAATTCGATATACATAAAATAATATATTCGATCTACATAAAATAATATATATCATGCAAATTAAAATTCATGATTGAATTATTTTGGAACAATTAGATTTGTAGACATAGAATATATATTTATTTAGAGAGTAGTGTTTTTTTAATTGGAGAGTAGTAATGATATTATGATAAAGATCAATTAGGGGTGTTCATAAATGACCTAATCCGAGCTATAATTGACAAATGTGGGTTTGGATTGACTCTTTTAATGAACGGGTCAGATTCGGATTGATTTTTTTAACCCGTTTATTAAATAAGTTGGGCTCAGGTCGACCCACAAATTGAATTTTGACTCAAAAATGACTTGTTTAATATACATTTCCTTTTTTTTTTTTTTTACTTATGTGTATCATCTTCTTATTTATTATTAAATATCTTAAAAATTTATACTTAACAAATTCAATATATTTTTAATAAAAATGGGTTAATGAGTTGGGTTCAAGTCCTTCAAGTTACCAGCGGATCAGATTTGGGTTGGTATTTTTCCCCGTTTATTAAACATGTTGGGTTCATATTGATTGAATTTGAGTCTAATAAATTTCGGGTCGGACCCGAACCCGACCGATCAAACTCATAAGGTCAATATTTTAATCAAAAAATTAATAAAATAATTTCATATAAAAGTTAATTAACTAAACTCAACACATATAATACAAGAAATTCACAATCAATTGAACATACAAATATAAGTCAACATATGATCATAACAAATAACATAATATTTAAATAAATTTCATAGATAAAAATATATAAACATATAGTTTGGAAATTACTGTATCTGCTTTGAGATTAGCATTCTATATTATCACGGGCAAAAGGTGACCGTATAATCCCCGCCTGAGCTGCACGTAAAAGTACTCGTAGCGTCGTCTTCAGGGTAGCTATAAGCTTGCGGACAAAGGTTCTTGAAGAATCTGGAGTACTTGGTGGGCCGACAACTGCCGGAGTTACAGCAGTACTCATTCGTCTTGAACACCTCGCAAGCGCCGTCGCAGCCGCCAGCGACTTTCAGCTCCGCCGGGCACTCACCGGCGACGTCCGCCGCGCACCGCAGTGTGATGCAGTCGCCGGTATTAGGCCTGATTTGAACAGGCACGTTGAAGCCATCGACAAGTGAGATATCGTAGAAGTCATTGTTGCCGTACTGGTACAGTGAATACTCGACCAAGGTGGCCGGCGGTGAGCCATCGGCGGTACAGTTGAGAATTCCACCACAGCCGCCGGTGAGGCAGGTTCCCTTGCCGGAGGCATCGAAGGAGCAGTTGGTGCGAGCCCAGAAGCGGCCGTTGCTGGCCGCAGCGGCCCTGACGAGGCTCCAATTACTGCCTGGAGTGAGCTCACGGCCGCCGCCGGGGATGGCGGCGGGCCAGATGGTGTAGGAGCAGTTGTTGATGAGGGTGAAGGTGGTGGCGTTGATGAGGGGGAAGAGAAGGAGAGGGAGGAAGAGGAGGAGGAGAGAAGAAGAGATCATGAAGGGTTTTGGAGGAGAAAGAAGAAGAAGAAATTTGATTATGGCTTCTTTTTTCATATAGAAATAAGGAAGGTAGCGTTGATAAAAAAAAGAGTTGAAGAAAAGGGCTAAGTATTACAAGTTCAATTTAATCTAGAAGAGAGATTGCTTTAGATTGCTTGAAATTTCTAAAATAATATTTTATTATATAAAAATGATTATATTGAGAAAATAAATTATTCAAATATCATTAAATTTAAATTAAATAAAAACAATTTGTAGTCTAAAACTTTGATTGATAAAAGAAATTATTGATTTTATTTTCTTAAAAGAATTTGAGGTTTCCTCTTCTTATGAGGGAGAAATTAATATGTGAGGACATTGGATGATCTGGAGATCAATCAAAATGCACTACGACACCTGGTATATAGCGACACCAAGCATCGGTATCTAGCAAAAAAATGGTGTGGCTGATACTGGTTGGCCTCTGGATGTCTTCCGGGGTCTGTACAGAATAATTTTTCCTTAAGAGGAAGCTTATTATCGTCTTAATTTAATTTTTGTTTTATTTTAAATATATTATCATTATGTTGATTATAATCTATAATAAGGAAATTAATTAAGAGTTTAAGGGTCTATTTGTAATAGCTTTCATACTGCTCTATTTTTTTAAGCAGCAACCATCACAATTTCATTTGAATTTGTTTTCGTCACAACAATTTCATAATCAACTTTATAAAACATTGCAGTCATCCCAAACAGACATTAGAATTTTGTTTGAAACTGTTGCAATTTTTTAAAATAGGAAAAAAAATAATGATTAAATAAAAACTGTGATTACAACGAGAGTAATATAGTAAGAAAGTGTCCCAAAGAAGCCGAAGTATTGTCAAATTTTTTTAATAATTTAATATTCATAAAAATAGGAAAAAACAAAAAATCTTTGCGACTTTTATGGCATTTGGTCTGATTTGGGATCTGACCAAACCCATAGATTTCGTGCCATGTGACGTGGGCAATCCACATGAAAACCAAAAGTCCAAGGCCTTTTATGACTTTGAAGCCCATTAAGGGTTATGGGGTGGGCTTTTATCCTCTTAATGTGGGTAAGCATAAATAGATTGTCATTGTTGAAGGATTTAAGATCATTGATAGGAGAGATTATTATGTCCGGACATCAAACTCGTCCAGAGGTCAATACCCACGCGCCACGTCACCTGGAGCTCGGTACCGAACACTCGGTATTGCTCGGTATACATCCGGATTTCCGGTTTTTTCACTGGATGTAATAATTTTTCATTGATAGAGTGGATTATTTCTTCAAGATTATAGAATCGAATTATATATATATATACAATAATAATATACTTTCTCTAGCTAACTATTTTGTTGGGATTCCAATTATAATATTTTAAAAATACATATTGTAAGGAGATGTAGGGAATATTTAATTATTCTTCAATTTGCAATTAAGGCTTCATTTGGGACGGCTTTCTTACTACTTAAAGTGACTTTCTAGTTCAAAATTAAAATTTTAATACTAGAAAACTACTTTTTAAGTAGTAAGAAAGCAGTCTCATACGAAGCCTAGATGTTCAACAAATTGCTTAAGGAGTTAAAGTAAAAGTATGGATGGTCTGGTAGGAGAGAGAAAGAGTCAATTCGGGCTTGGCCTTTAAGCATAGAAGGGCAGTTGATTAAGTTTGCTATAGCTTTGAAGAGTTGTAGGATGAATGTTACAAGCAACATAAGCAATGGAAGTAACATATGTTGAACAATATCCGAATAACCACCATAACTTCACCAAAGAAAAGGTCATCACTATGAATCTTTTTTTTAGGGGCAGCGCCTAAACACACACACAACACATACGTGAGACTCAAATCAATGACTGTTTAGTTGGGAGCCAAACTCCCAATCAATAAACTAAGGAGAGTTGCATCACTGTGAATCTCACTAACAAAAGAAATATTTAAACTAGCGACCAATAAAATTTAAAAAAGAGTGTAATATCTTAGAAGATTCAAAATAAGGTGTTTCATATCCTAGAATTTCAGGGTTATTTATAAATCTTATATTATGAAGAACATGAAAAGTCATATAAATATTAAAAATAACATGACTATGTGAAAAGCATCATTATGAATATTTTCATAGTTGTGGAAAGCCTTTTTTATCTTTCATCTCTTCACATTATAGGTTTTCATACAAAATTACTTCATATCTATTCTAAATCTTTATGAAAAAAGCTACCTAAGATTATTACAAATCTTCAAGAAAAGAATATTTTAAGAGCATTCCAAATCTTGAATCCAGAAGTTGTCTCATCATAATCTTACCACCATGACTGTCCTTAGCTTACTCTAAACATCAATTTTTCTTTAGTCTTTTCAGTGTCTTGATCTTATCATTATCTCAAAAAGTCGCCTTCAACAATAAATTTTATGTTATCTTACATCAAGGTTTAACTGAAGTCACACTTTACTAGTACTAAGATGTCTTATTGATTGGTGTCACCCTCATTTTGGGTTGACCACTCATTATGCATTATGTTTCATTGCATGTAAATGTGGCATGACAACTACCTACTATGTGCCTACCATGAGGTTGAGTTACACCAACTCTCACTTGATAGTACACTTTGTCACATATTTATTCATTAGCCTCGAGTTTAAGTCTATTCATTAATGTTATCACTAGCTAGAGCGGCTTGTCATTATTGACTTTCCTACCTCCATATTTTTTCCCTCTTTTGTCTAAGCAGAATTGGGATTGATAAAATTATGTTTATCACCTTCTTATTTTATTTACACAATATTTGAGGCCCACTCGGTCCCACTTTCTCCCATGTCTCATTGCTCATACAATTTTCTTTTATAATTGCTATCTTTGAATCACATTTATGATTGTGGCTTTAACGAACAATGAAAAGAAGTATCTGATAACCTTTTGTTTTGCACCAAACTTGCAATAAAAATATACTAGTTCTCAACTAAGTAAGACTGATGGATACACAATTGTACATGTCATTCAAGTAATAAAGTCAGAATAAGATGTCGATCCATGAGGAACTGAATTACCATAGTATTGTCTACTCAAATTAATCACAAAATTTATCCTACAATCCAAAGTTAAAATTAGTTTTCTAAGGTTCCTATCGTAATTGCTGAAAAATACAAATTTAATAAATAAAAATGTTACGAACCTATGATGGTGATTTAAGACATGTTTACCTAAGTTGTCTCTTATATAATATGTCGTCAATCAGAGCATATGCACTTTTAAATTTATGTCTAGCTTGTAAGAGTTTATAGTGGAGCTTTCATTTCACTATAATTATTATATCTCCATAGAATCCAAAATCCTAATCATCCTATGTCCAGGCATGATAGTTTTCTATTTTAGTTCTCCTAATTGTTTCCTTACTCCATTGAGGCAATAAATCACACTAGATTTTAACTTGTAAGAGTTTAAAGTACAGCGTAGGATTGTGGGAGTCGGGGAGCTAGCTGGTAGTGCATCAGCTCTTGAACACACAACACTGGGGTATTGAATTAATTTAGAAAAACCTTAAGAGCATAGGCACTATGGCGCTTGTAGACTGGTAATATGGCGTCAGAGTGATGCATGTAGCGCTGTGCCGCTAGACCCTTTTCCATATTTCAACCTTTTTTCACTAAAGTTTTTGCAAAACAACAACAAAAATAAGTATTTTCAAAGGAAATTTTATACAAAAATTATAACAATAATTTCCAATAACAATATCATGATGACACAATGTCAATCCAATAAGTGTCCATGCTATTGCCATTTTTAATTTAGATTAAACTTGGGGGAGATTTTCTATGTTGAGGAGAGAGAGAGGGAGGGTTATTGTGAGAGGTTGAGAGATGATTCTTTTAGGGGATTTTGGGCCATAGGGTGGTGATAAAAGTTATTATGGGTTTATGTGCCAAGCATTAGGAGTTATAAGGGCTTATTTCAGATCTGTTATGCATAGGGAGCATAAGGGTCTTGTTCTATATCTGTGAAATGAGGGAGTTATAAGAGCTCGAGGGACTAATATGATTTGATCTAATATGATATGCTATGATTATTTCTATTATCTGTGAGAATGTGTTGATTATGTTATTCGATTTAATTTTTTTATGATGATGTTGAACTGAGCCTTTTATTTTTCTACCTACTATTATGAACTTTCGATCACTCTATTCAAAATTATATATGGGCAATCCGCTCTTCTATTTTTGAAATTTTAGAATATTTATTTATAAGTTTATTTTTATTTATTATTAAGAATTTATGTGGGTTCAGTATAGCCTACTAAGCTGTGGTTGCTCATATATGTTCGTTCTGCATATGTTAATTTGCCATCTCACAATTCAGAACACAATTGCTCATACATGCTCCTTCAACTATCTTTTGCAAAGCACTTAGTGTTTCAAGTAGATTATCTCCATGTAACACCTCTTTGATGGAATATTAGGGTTATTTTAACAAATAATACAAAACAATAAAGCTTAACTTTCATATAGTGACTTCATTTTTCTTATGCTAAAAGTGATGTTTCGTTTGAGATCGTTTTCTTAGTGCTTTTTAAAGCTATTTTTTCAGTATAAAAATTTCTTGAAAGCAACAAAAAAATAATGACCAAAAGCTTTCACAAACGAAGCCTTATATATAAGCTATTCTTATTTATTTATTCTGTATGATGATAATCAAACAATGAGAAGATAGTAGCCTTTCAATGTGCTTAGCTTCTATACTGTTCTTACTATTCTAAAATGGCTATAGTTATGAGGAAATTACTTTCATAAAATCACATAATTACAGTCAAGCTTGCCGAGTTCATTTTAATAATCATTGCTATATGTTCCGAGAGAAGATTGAGCAACCCTTACGCTAAGATTTCATTGAGAAATGGTTACAAAGTATTTTCTAATTTTATCTATTTAAATCTGAGATTATAATCTTATTTCGTGAAGAAGAAAGAGCGGTCTGAGATCATTTAGGCTTCGTTCTGGACAACTTTTTTACTGTTTCTTACAAAAAATTGTTGGTTTTCTAATATAAAAATTAAAGTTTTATAATAAAAAGTTACTTTAAACAGCAGTAACATATCCTTCCCAAACAAAATCTTAGTATGTGCATCTTTATGATTTTAAGGCTATGTGAAAGAAGCTTTTAGAATAGTTTGCTCATTTTACAAGGTATATTGATAATTGTATTATGTCACAACTACAATACAATAACATTAACATGGCTTGAATTCAAGGCCTATTATATACGAGACGAGTTTTCGATTAAATTCTTTTCGTTCCGAGTGACCTAAAAAAGAAGATACCCTCACACGTTCTTTTATGCAGTCTATCTTAGACTTCATTTGACATAGTTTTCTTAATACATTCTAAAGTAGCTTTTTAGCATAGAAATTTTTATACTAAAAAGCTACTTTAGAAGGCAGTAAAAAAACTGCCAAAATCAAAACTTTAGTTTATTAGCTAGCTTCCAAATTTTGCATATCGATCCGTAATTTTCGACTCAATGATGAGATGATGCATCAAAATGCATAGTACAATACTATATAACAACTTGCAAAACTAAATCATTAGAACTAAAAATTTTGGACCACCATGTTTTTGATTTGAGCAATCAATGGCAAGTGATGACAAAAATGGAGAGCCCAATCAATCTTGCACAGATCAAAATCAAGGAAGTTCAGTCTGATTTGTAGGTCTGTACTCCTACATTGAGCCCCACATATGTGAAAAATGTTAAAAGAGTTAAGTGGTCCACAATGCAGAGCCAATAAAGGCTGGACAAAGCAACAATGGTAGGATTGTTGGTCTTCTGTGACTAATTTAGACTCTAATATTATTGAATTCTAGTACTTCTTAGTTCTTTCTGCATGCAGGAGAAGGCAGTTTGTTAACCATGAAGAATCATCGCATCAGCCCAGAAAGATTTAGGTTTTGTTTGGGAGAGCTTTTATACTGCTTTTAAAATGATTTTTTTATTATAAAAATTTCAAATTCAAAAAAGTTTAATATTAGAAAGCTGCTTTTTAAAGCCGTCCCAAACAAAGCCTTAAACTTTGTTTGGGACGACTTTTTTATTGCTTTCTAAAATGGAGTTTTAGTACAAAAATAAAAAAAATTGTACTAAAACTCCGTTTTAGAAAGCAGTAAAAAAGCCGTCCCAAAAGAAGCCTTAGACTTTATTTATTACAGCTTTCTAAAACAATTTTTTAATACAATAATTTTTAATTCAAAATTTTTTTGTTGAAAAACCGTTTAAGAAAGCAACATAAAAGCTTTTCCAAACGGAGCCCGACAAGAAGCTCATATTATCTATAATGTGTATATCATATATACAACTAATACAAACATTTACTTGTGATTCATCTAAAATTAAATCAATAAATTTTATTTAAAAACATAAATTAAGTCCATTATAGTCTGTCAAATTTCAGACGAATTTTCAGTGGAAATTACTGATAGAAACTCGTAGAAACATTTTCATGCGGATTTTTTTTGCTGATGATTATCTTACGACTCACGTTTTACCGGCGAAAAATTTTTATCAAAAATTTGCCAAAAATGCATTTTTCTGACAAAAATTGATCGACTTTCGACAGATTTTTTTGTTGGAAAATCATCCTTTTTTGTAGTGGTGGACTCTAAAATGGTTATATTTATATCTTAAATGGCTAAATATTGAGTGTTTCCCTTCAATCCATGCTCTTCTATGATTCACCGACACTTCTCCCCAAAGAGGCGTGCAGTGTCCGACACCGTATCCGACACGACACTCGTCCGACACTCCTCCGACACGTCGAAAACGTGTCCGATTAAAAAAAATTAAATACAAATTGGACACACGTGTCCGACACGCGTATCTTAAATATTTTATAAATTTTTTTAAAATATAATTTGTTATATTTGGCAGGATTTAAACTAAATTTTTTATTCATATCCACAACACCAAATCTACGTCCGCACTTAATACCAAATCATCGTATATTCTCATTTTCATTTCTTTTTGGCAGTGAAGATATTTTCATCAATTCATCTCATATCTCGGTGACTGATAAACGACATCGACGCCTGACTCTCGACATCCTAATACTAATCATTTTAAGTACAGATTCTAGTTAAATGACTTATTATTTTCAAATTGTTTTTAATATTATATTTATTTAATTTTTATAAACTATTTTTTAAATATAAAAACTATAATACATTGTCCAACTCGTGTCCGTGTCATATATTTTCAATAACTGACGTGTCCCGTGTCCGTGTCATGTCGTATCCGTGTCGCCGTGTCCGTGTTGTGCATCATAGATGCTCTGATTTGGTCTCGGAATTCATAGGCTAATATAATATCTCTTTGCATATCTATAATTCTTTAGATCATGTAAATAATTTTTTAGAAATTTTTATTATTTTTTTTATTTTTATATTTAGTATTTTACATAAAAATTATGCTTAATAGATTAAAAAAAAAAAAAGTAAATATCAGCATGGGATGACTTACCATGGAAATGACAAACGGAGCTTTGGCCTTTTTGCTCGTAAGTAAGCAAGAGAAAGAGAGAGAGAGTCGCGAGCACGTGCGAGTACTGTACGATCGATCAATCAAATCAACGTCCAATCGGACGATCATTAATTGTGTTGCACTTTTTGAAGCGAGCCAAACAGAATTGCTGATATCAGCGAGCATATAGCTTTTTATTTAATTTAAAATAAATTTAGATGAATGATTTTTTTATTCAACTTAAATTAAAATAAATGTGTTGAATGATAAAATCACAATAAAACAGAGAGATGAAATATGAGAGAGAGTTTCATTTCTCAGGGACAGAGATTGCAGAGCCAGAGAAAAGACGAGAATGAAATTTCTTTGATTAGTTTTGAGTTACAAACAGAGATTAATATAGACTAAAGAAACAAGAAAGTACAAAAGAAGGTACAGATAATGAGATGCTGCCACGTGTAAATATCAACGTGAATGAGTTTATCTAATAGCCCCCTTCAAACTGATGACGGTGTAGCTGTGATAAGTTTGCTCGTTAATTCTTTGAACCGTGCAGTAGGGAGTGGTTTTGTAAAAACATCCGCGATCTGATCTGTAGTACATATGTGGTGAACGGTGATGTGATTGTTGCGAATGCAATCCCTGATGAAGTGACAGTCGACCTCGATATGCTTTGTGCGAGCATGGAAGACGGGATTGTTGGCTAAGGCAATGGCGGACGTGTTGTCGCAGTATACCGTGGTCGGCGCAGATTGAGGTATGTGAAAATCTTCAAGAAGACTCCGTAGCCATATTATCTCCGCAGCTTCGGTGGCTAGAGCTCTGTACTCGGCTTCGGTGGAAGATCGAGCTACAGTATTTTGTTTCTTTACTTGCCAGGAGATGAGAGAGGTCCCCAAAAAGTTGCAGTAACCAGATATAGATTTCCGATCATGATTGTTGCTAGCCCAATCTGCATCAACGTAACCGCGTAATAAAAGTTTATCTTTGCTTAGAGGAATACCTGTGTTAGCCGTCCCTTGAATGTACCGAAGTAGTCTTTTAAGAGCCTCGTGATGGATATTGAGCGGACTGTGCATGTGTTGGCAAAGTTGATGAACTGCAAATTGAATGTCTGGTCGGGTCAGTGTGAGGTACTGAAGCGAGCCTATCAAATGACGATAGAGATGAGGATCATGAAAAGGTTTATGAGAATTATCTTTGAGGACAACTTTGCTGGAGATCGGGTTGGCAACAGATTTTGCTGTGGTCATGCCTGCACGTTGGATGATGTTTTGAGCATAATGTTGTTGGTGAAGAGTTAGACCAGCCGGAGTGGGAATAGCTTGGATGCCCAA
This sequence comes from Dendrobium huoshanense, assembly GCA_016618105.1. Lineage (NCBI taxonomy): Eukaryota > Viridiplantae > Streptophyta > Magnoliopsida > Asparagales > Orchidaceae > Dendrobium > Dendrobium huoshanense. The sequence continues at coordinate 2,910,630 of CM028355.1, forward strand.
GAATTGAGACAATGGACCAAGATTGCGCATTTGAAACCTGTCATTAAGGTTAGCTAATAAACGATTTATTTCGGTTGAAGAGTTACCTGTGAGCAAGATGTCGTCGACGTAGATAAGAATGTACATGTGTATTTTGTCGGCGGTATAGGTCAAGAGAGAGTGGTCGGCGGAGCTGATTTTGAATCCGAAATCTTGTAAATGGTTGGATAGTGTGGCATACCACTCACGCGGTGACTGTTTTAAGCCATATAAGGCTTTGTTTAACTTGCAGACGTACGTGGGATGAAGGGAATCTTGGAATCCCGGTGGTTGTTGCATGTAGACGTTGTCGGAGAGTTTACCGTGGAGAAAGGCGTTTGACACATCGAGCTGGTGGATGGTCCAGTTATGAGAAAGAGCAAGAAGTATGAGAATCCGAACGGTGGGCATTTTTGCCACCGGACTAAAGGTTTCGGTGTAGTCAAGGCCTTGTTCTTGATTGAAGCCTTTGGCGACAAGGCGAGCTTTGTGACGAGCAACAGAACCGTTTGAGTTGTATTTGGTTCGAAAAATCCACTTACAACCGAGAATATTCTGCGTATTTTCAGGAGGTACTAAATCCCATGTTCCTTGTGATTGAAGGGCTTGAAATTCATGGGACATAGCCGTGCGCCATTGTGGAGATTTTGTAGCTTGTTGGTAAGTTGTTGGATCAGGAGAATGAAGGACGTGAGAGAGATCAAAAATATGTTTGGGTTTGTTTTTGCCACTCTTAAGCCGTGTGACCATGGGATGAGACGGCTGGAGATGAAGTGAGGGAGTGGTGTTAGAACTTGGTATAGGATCATCAGGAATTATAATTTTGGAAACAGACGAATTTGACGGGTACTGGACCGGATTGGCTGAAAGTTGGTCTTGAGTGTGATCTTTCTGTAATGAGGAAGCAGTAGTAGAGTGCACGTGAGGAGGGGATTTAGACGTGAGATGGTTGATTTGAGGAGTGTACGGCTTGATGATGGACATAGGGAGTTTATGAGTGGGAACCAGAAGAAGTGGAGGAATTGTATTGGATGTTGTAGGTGAAGTATTGGTTGGGATTAACTGATGATTAGCATAAGGAAAAACCGATTCGTTGAAGATGACATGGCAAGATGTGTAGATACGATTTGTTTTGGGGTCTAGGCACCGATAGCCTTTTTGGAACGAGGCGTAACCAATGAAAACACATGGAAGTGAGAGTGGAGATAGTTTATTGGAAGAGTATGGTTTTAGCCAAGGATAGCATAGGCAGCCGAATATCCTAAGACGATCGTATGAGGGAGGTTTGCCGAAGAGCAATTCATGAGGAGACTTGTGATATGTGTTTGGTGAGGGTAGCTTATTGATGAGATAGGTGGCAGTTAAGAGGGTGTCGACCCAAAGCTGTTGTGGTATAGATGCTTGGATGAGAAGCGTGCGAGTAGTTTCCGTGAGGTGTCGGTGCTTACGCTCCGCCACTCCGTTCTGAGATGGAGAGTGAGGACAAGTCATTTGATGGATGGTGCCGTTAGAATTGAATAGAGTTTGAAATTTGTGATTATTAAATTCTCCACCATTATCAGTCCGTAGAGTTAAAATTTTACGATTAAATTGCCGTTCTACCATACTTTGGAAAGCAAGAAAAGTGGTGAACACGTCTGATTTATGAAGCAATGGAAAAACCCAAGTAAATTTGGTAAAGTCATCGACAAACAACACATAAAATCTATAACCGCGAGAAGATACAATGGGGGAGGGTCCCCATACATCGGAATGAACTAAAGAAAAAGGAAAACTAGTTACACTTTGAGAAATATCTGCATGTAAGCGATGAATTTTGGCCATTTGACAAGTGTTGCACATAGAGACTAATTTTGGAATGCGCACATCTTTATGATTCTTGGCTATCTTGAGAAGAGTCTGTGTCGAGGGGTGACCGAGACGACGATGCCACATGTCCGGAACCTGTTGAATTGAAAGAAGAGCTAGATGATTTTGTGGAGATTTTGTGGAGGAGCCGGTGCGGAAGGGATAAAGTCCGTTAATACACGGACCCGTGAGAAGACGCCGGTGGGTCATACGATCCTTAATTTCATATCCAAGAGACGAGAAGGTTATTAGGCAGTCGTTATCATTTGTTAGTTTGTGAACAGATAAGATATTAAAAGCAAGATTGGGAACGAGATTAAGATTAGATAGCTGGAGATTACCTGTAGGAGTGGGAAGAATACCGTTACCTGTGGTTTGAATTTGTAATTGTTGTCCGTTGCCAAGAACAACCTTACTTGAGCCGTTGTAAGGTTGGCCGTGTTGAATTTGATTTTGATCAGACGTCAGGTGGGATGAGGCGCCGCTGTCAAGAAACCATTCGGACTGTGTTGGCGTGGAAGGAGATGTAAAGAGTGTGGGTGCTGACTCTGTGTTGTAGGTATCGTCATGACGGTACCAGCATTTGACGGCGGTATGACCGAATTTCCCGCAGATTTGGCATGTGACTGCATTTTTCGGTGATTTAGCCGAACGATTGTAGTTAGGATTATTGGTGGATCTAGTGTTGTTACGACCTCTGGATGAAGAATTGCGGCCTCTGCCACGTCCGCGAGTGGCCGTAAAAGCAGTATTGTTCCCGGAAATTTGTAAGGACTGAAGATCCTTGGTGGCTTCATGCGCAAGATTAAGCTCCTCACTACACAGTAACGTGTAGAGTTCGTCCAAGGTTACCGGACGAAGGTTGGTGCGGATAGCTGTCTTGAAGGCTTGGTAATTCTGTGGGAGACCATTAAGAGTGTAATGAATAACCTCTTCGGTATCAACTGGAGATCCGGCAGCTGCAAGGGAGTCGATCTTGGTTTTAACTTCGAGAAGGTATTGCGTCATTGATTTGTCTTTCATTGACAAATAGTGCAGCTCGTTTTTGAGCTGACTGATTCTTGATCTTGTCGAGGATTGTAGACGACGTTCGATTGTTTGCCATATGTCTGTGCAGTGATCCACAGAAAGAACATATGGTAAGATGGTAGCCGAGATGACGGAATAAAGAGCTGTTGCCAGATTTTGGTCCAGCAAGATCCAGTTGGTGTATGCCGGATTTGGTGAGATTTGGCCTGCGTCGGATTGCAGCGATGGAGGCGGACAGTTTGTGGAACCGTCCAAGAAACCTTCGAATCCGTTTGCACGGAACAGTTTCATGACCTGGGATCGCCATAGCGGATGATTATCAGCTGTGAGAGGTTGGGAGATGACGTTCTTGACGTTATTCATCAAGAACTTTAGAGAGGAAGGAATATGAGGGGAGCGACTGGCGTCAGTGACATCCCGAGAACTCGCCTCCTGTGTTGTTGACGACATTGAAGAGGAAGAACAGAGGTAAGAGCAGGATTTGTTGTTTAGATCTGGAGGATCAAGACTTCTGATACCATGTTGAATGATAAAATCACAATAAAACAGAGAGATGAAATCTGAGAGAGAGTTTCATTTCTCAGGGACAGAGATTGCAGAGCCAGAGAAAAGACGAGAATGAAATTTCCTTGATTAGTTTTGAGTTACAAACAGAGATTAATATAGACTAAAGAAACAAGAAAGTACAAAAGAAGGTACAGATAATGAGATGCTGCCACGTGTAAATATCAACGTGAATGAGTTTATCTAATAAAATGTACTATAAAATTTAAAAATGATGACGATCGACACATGACAATGGTGGTAAGTGGAGGGCGGCGGAGGGGCGGTGCTGGCCGCAACGATAGTGTTGGTGGCAGTCGGCAGCAGTGGTGGTAGCTGGAGGTGGGTGGCGGTGCTCGAAGATGATCTGCGGTGGTGGCCAGCTGCGATTGGTTGTAGTCAAACAAGTTTGCTTGCACTGTGAATTGTTCTCGCACAAAATTGAACGAATTTAATTTATATGTTTGTATTCCAATTAATTAGTTCTCTGAAGGAACAAATAGCGATATTTTTTTGGTAGTGTTCATCTTCTATTGATAAACTTTATTGCCTAAATGCTAAAATCATAAA
>CM028355.1:2915137-2972143 GCA_016618105.1 Dendrobium huoshanense
GTGTGCAAAAGAGTGATCATAAGTCGATAAAATTAGCAAAACATAGAAGTACACAACATATAAGAAATAGATAAATGAAATTTGGAAAAGTCCATGATTTCATTGATGTGAATATAGTGATACACAATGTGATATTTCCTAAATTTTTCTCGCAAGATCCCTTATACTTGAATAACTATCTTCGATTAATGCTTCTACCACTTCACTTTCTCCCCCTTTGTAATGACAAAATGGGGTGATAAAATGAAACTAAAATGAAAAATTAAGAACTTCATAAAAGAACACTATCAAACACAAACAAAGCCATCCTCATAAAGACATATAACACAAAATTAACAAACAAAAAAAGAATTGCATGATCAAAAAATACGCATAAAGATGGATCAAACAATTTTAAGCGACATCCAAGCGTGCACAACCAATCATCAACAAAGGATTTCATAAAAAGATCAATGAGTTGATGATTTGTGCTAACAAACTCCACAACTATGTCACCTAATGCTACATTATCTCAAATGAATTGTTGATAAATATCTATATCATAGTTCTAGAGTGTTTGATAGGGTTTTTTGACAAGTTCATCACACTCATATTATCACACTTAATCAAGATGTGATCTAGTATTCTTAAGTCCTGAAGTTGTGCATCACAACTACCTACAGTAATATTTTCTACTGTAGATGTAGTAAAATAATGAAATTATTATTTATAATAGACAAAAAAATGCGAGAATGTCCTAAGAAATGACAAGTGTTTGATGTGCTCATTCAATCAGTTGGGCATCTTGCATAGTCAACATCAAAGTACCCCACACGCTCAAATGAAATCTAATTCTTAGGATACCACAAACCAAGATTAAGTATACAAATCAAGTATTTAAAGATTCTTCTACTGCAGCTAAATGAGACTCATTAAGATCAGCCTAAAATCTAGTATAGAATCTCAAAGCAAATACTAGCCAAATTTACTAGCAGTTAAGCATGGTAATGAACCTATTATGCCTCTATAAAGCTTAGAGTACTAATTTCCCACTTAGATCCTTATCTAACTTAATTGATGGCTCATGGGTGTACTATAAATTTGAAGCCATTCATACTAAATCTTATAATCAAACAATTATTGTTTAGTTTGAAAAAATAATTACTTCATCTTTTTGTTTCACTTGTAATCCAAAAAAAAGCATGTGAGCTCTTCCATCAATTCATCTCAAACTCCTTATTATATTTGCAAACTCATGACATAGTGATTTTTGTGTGGCTCTAAACAGAATATCATTATATTCTGTTTAAGATAGTTATTTAAGTATAAGGGATCTTGTGAGAAAAATTTAGGAAATATCACATTGTGTATCACTATATTCACATCAATGAAATCATGGACTTTTCCAAATTTCATGTATCTATTTCTTATGTGTTGTATACTTCTATGTTTTGCTAATTTTATCGACTTGTGATCACTTTTTTCACACATTTAAAAGAATATTTTATAAAAAATTGCTTACATATAGATGCTTATTGTAGGAAATTGTGTTAATGCTAGGGCGTCCCCTGGAAGCGACGCGTTGTATGGCCTGAATACAGTGACAAGTGTGCAAGGGCCGCTGCACCGGCGCCGGGTGCAGTGTTAAATAGGCAAGGGTTCCCACATCAAGGACGGATGTGGGCAAAGAAGCTAGTCCATGAAACTAAAATTAGGATAGGAACTTGGAATATAGGTTCCCTTACAGGAAAATTAATGGAATCAATAGATATTATGATTCATAGGAAGTTAAATATTTTGTGCATTCAGGAAACTAAATGGGTTGGAGAGAAGGCTAAGGAAATTGATAGTTTAGGATTTAAACTTTGGTATTCGGGTAGGAGTCGTACTAGAAATGGTGTAGGTGTTATTATAAATAAGAGTTTAAAGGATAATGTTATAAAAATTAATAGGATTGGAGATAGAATTATAGCTTTAAAGATTGTTGTTGATGATAAGATTGTTAATATTATAAGTGTTTATGCTCCTCAAGTAGGTTTGGATATGAGTTCTAAATTAAATTTTTGGAATGACTTAGAATAATTAATACAAAAGATACCTCTTGAAGAAAGAGTTTTTATTGGAGGAGATTTAAATGGACATGTTGGTTGAGAGGTAGATGATTTTAAAAGCATTCATGGTGGACATAGATTTGGAACGACGAATGAAGGTGACAAGACCATAAGATTTTTGTTTAGCTTATGATTTTTCAATTGCTAATACCTTATTTAAGAAAAGGAATGAACATCTCATCACTTATAAAAATGGATATAGTACAACCAAGGTTGATTATTTTCTTTTCAGAAAATTAAATCGTTTAGATTGCAAAGATTGTAAAGTTATTCCGAGTGAAAATTTATGTACCCAACATCGATTATTAGTTTTGGACTTCAAGATAAAGGGGCATAAAATAAAAAATAAAGGAAAACAATTTTATGGGATTAGATGGAGAAATTTAAATAATATTAACAAAAATATTTTTGAGAGTAAGATTTTAGATCTTAAGATTTTGTCTGTGCATGAGGATGCTAATGTTATGTGGGAAAAAGTGATTAGTGATATTAATAATATTGCAAAAGATGTGCTTGGAGTATCAAAGGGAAAGGCACCTAATAGTAAAAATAGTTGGTGGTGGAATCCAAATGTGCAAGAAAAGATTAAAAATAAGAAGATTTGTTATAAAAATTGGTTTAATTTTAAAAATTCTGATAATTGGGAAATATATAAAGTGGCTCGTAAGGATTCTAAGAAAGCAATATGCGATACAAAGACATTAGCTTTTAGTGATTTATATAATAGATTAGATATTAAGGAGGGAGAAAGATATATGTATAAGTTAGCCAAACAAAGAGGTAGTAGTAAGGATTTAGTTCAAGTGAAGTGTATTAAGAATGAAGATCAAAAAATACTTTTCTTAGAAGATGATATTCAACAAAGGTGGATGAGATATTTTGCTAAACTTTTTAATGAAGATTGTGAAAATGAGATTTACTATAGTGACCTTAGCACCCTAAATGAAAATAAAGATTTCTGTTTTTATCAGCGTATTAGTAAAACTGAAGTTAGAGAGGCTTTAAAGAAATTGAAGGGTGAAAAAGCTGTTGGACCTGATGATATTCCAATAGAGGTGTGGAAATGCTTAGGAGATGAAGGAATTTCTTGGCTTACTAAACTTTTTAATACTATTTTGAAGACTAAAAAGATGTCAGATGAGTGGGGAATGAATGTGTTAATTCCTATTTTTAAGAATAAAGGTGATGCACAAGATTGTGCGAAGTATAGAGGTATTAAGTTAATGTGTCATACTTTAAAACTATGGGAGCGAGTTATGGAGCATAGGTTACGACGTGATACAAATGTTTCTCAAAATCAATTTGGATTCATGCCGAGTAGGTCGACTATGGAAGCCATACATTTATTAAGAGGTTTGATGAAGAAATATATAGTAAATAAGGAGGATCTACATATGATATTTATTAATTTAGAAAAATCATATCATAAAATTTCAAGAGAAGTGCTATGGAGAGTTCTTGAAAAGAAAGGAGTCAATAATGCTTATATTCAAATCATTAAAGATATGTATGCAGGAGCTATTACTTGTGTTCAAACACAAGGTGGTTTGATCAAGTATTTCCCTATTTCGGTTAGGTTACATCAAGGATCAGCCTTAAGCCCATATCTTTTTGCTTTAGTCATGGATGTTCTCACTAGACATTTGCAAGAGGATGTACCTTGGTGTATGCTTTTTGCTGATGATATTCTTCTTGTTGATAAGACTAGAGAGGGAGTTGAAGGTAAACTTGAATTATGGAGGTCAACCTTAGAGCCTAAAGGTTTTCACTTGAGTAGATCTAAAACGGAATATATGGAGTGTAATTTTAGTAGTAATAGACCTAGTGAGGGGATTGTGACTTTGGGCGATCAAGTCATTAATAAGAGTACACGTTTTAGATATCTTGGATCAATTGTTCAGAGTGATGGTGAAATAGATGGGGATATTATCAGCAAAGTTCAAGTTGGATGGTTGTAGTAGAGGAATGCATCGGGCTTGCTATGTGATAGAAATGTACCCCTCAAGCTTAAGTGAAAATTCTATAAGATGGTAGTGAGGCCTGCAATGCTTTATGGTGCCAAATGTTAGCCATTAAAAGAGAAGCATAATACTAAGTTAAGTGTGGCAGAGATGAGGATGCTCAGGTGGATGGGTGGCTTTACCCTTAAAGATAGGATACGAAATGAGCATATACGTGAAAAGGTTGGAGTAGTTCCAGTAGAAGATAAGATTAGAGAGAGTCGCCTTAGATGGTTTGGTCACATAAAACGGCGGCCTTCCGATGACCCTGTTAGGAGAGTAGAGGTATTAGATTTGACTTATGTTAAGAAAGGTAGGGGTAGACCTAAAAAGACTTGGTTAGAAAATATTAGGAATGACCTTTCTTTATTAAATTTAAACGAGAATTTGACTTTTAATAGGACGCAATGGAGAAAAATGATTCATGTAGCCGACCCCATGTAGTGGGATAAAGGCTTGATGTTGTTGTTGTTGTTGTGTCTAAACAGAATATCATCTACATAAATCTAAGTCACAATCATATCATCTCCAATTTTTTTATAAATAATCCCCCTTACGAAAACTTAAGCTAATAAAAAAATGAGATCATTCTCACATACCAAGCTTTAAAGAGCTTTCTTCAATTTGAACTCATGCTCGAGATACAGATGATCTACAAAACCTGATGAATATTCTATAAAAGCATCTTCTCCTATAATTTTATTAGTAAGATACTCTTTATATCCATCTAATAAAATTTGAATCCTTTAAAACATAAGCAAATACAACCAATAATCGAATGGCTTCCAATCTAGCTATTGGAGCATAAAATTTATCAAAATATATTTCTACAATATGACTAGACCCTTGGGTTACTAGTCAGTATACTTCAAACTATAACTCCTGCATTATCTGACTTATTGATATAAACTCACTAGACTCCAATTACATTATAATTAGCGGGTCCAAGTATTAACTCCCACGCCATTTCTTATAAATTGAATTAACTCTTCGTACATTAAAACCACCCAAAATACATCATCTAAGGCCTCATCAATACTCCTAGGTTTTATATGGAACAGGTGTGTGTAATGGTCAACCTCTTCTCTAAATGCACTCCTACTCCTAACTCCATGAGATGAATCACCTATAATCAATTCCTTAGGATGTCAAGAAACACATTTCCACTCAAGTGAATAAAATGTATGAGGTGCTCATTGTTAGTTGCTAGTTGGTCTATATTTAGTTTCTCTAATCTATCAAACTCTTCAACATCGATGTTCTTCATCTTGGTAAGTCTATTTTTTTCTCATCCAATGAATATACTCTTCAATAATCAAGTTGTTCTTATTAAATACCCTATAAGCCTTGCTAAGGCTTCAACATCCCAAGAAAACTCTTTCATCATATCTTGTGTCAAATTTCATCATGCCATCTTTCCCATTTTTCAAACACCTTCAACGAAAAACAAAAAAAATGTGAAACTTTGTTCTTCTTTTCCAACAAAATTTTATAAGGGGTATTTTTAATGATAGATATGGTATTTACTGTACTGATCATATAACAAGCTACATTTATTACATCTACGAAAAATATTTTGATAAATTATATTCAGTAAGTATGGTTCTAGCCAATATCTAAGGGTTCATTTGGTTGGCTGCATTTGTAGTGTAATGCATTCCAAATGAATGTGTTCCAAGAATTCAAGTGTTTGGGTGGTGAATAATAAGTCACCCTCTAATTCAATTTCAATGTATTTACAAATTGTTAGATATAGACGTTCATCCCAACAACTACAAAAATCTCAACTATATTGCATTTCTTTTATATTTTTTTAATTAAATTTTGCATTCCTTTTTTAGCAAACCAAACAATCCCTAATAGGATTCTATAAACATGCCAATACCTCTTCCCTCCTAAATTGGCAGGTATGACTTATTCAAATTGGTCCATATGCAGTAACTCTTAAGGGTCTAAATGTAGAAATTTGATTATTAGACATAAAAGGATGTGCGGTTTGTTTTCAAAATTGACAATTCATGCATGATTGATCCTTGAAAAAAGTAAGTTTGAGTAAACCTACAACCAATCCATGCTTAAATAATCTAGACAAGGTATTCATATGAGCATAAAAGAAATTCCTATACCACAACCAAAGATCATCATAATATATCTTCAAGCATTCAATATTGTTAGACATCAAATATTTCAATTTAAGCAAATAAATGTTATTATATATATGACCAATAAAATAAACTTCATCTAAAAGCTTAATCAAATAATAAGAAGATAAAAACTAAACTTCATAACCATTATCACATGACTAGTTGACAATGATCAGATTATGCTTTAGTCTATCATCCAGTAGAACCTTCTCAATGGAATATGAGCCATAGACGCTAGTGTCGACTACTATTATCTTCCTTTTGTAGTTATCTCCTAATGACACAAATCCACCATCACTTGGTACCAACAAAGTGAATAATGAATAGTCTCATATCATATGCCTCAAACATCCATTGTCCAATTACCATATGCCTTTACAAGTCCTAGAGTTAAGGCATACTTGCACTATAAATCAATACATCAACTTGAGAACCCAAATTGCTTTGGGTCCACCAATGGACTGAATGATATGATCAAAATGTGCAAGGGGGTTCAAGCTACAAGTACATAAGTGAGCCAAGGAATCAAAGAAACTGAGGTGCTCTGTGTAGTTTTTCCCTTTCAATTTTTAAATAAATATCCTACACCATCACAAATAGTCTTTGTGCATGACCAACAATATGCAATCTCTCTAGGCATGGATGAATCATGACATTATTCAAATAATTAATTTTTTAATGTAAAATTGCATTTACAATTTTTAATTTTGCACATATAACAATTTTTTTTCATCTAAGAGATCATTTTTCTTTTTGCAACTATCTACCTGATTCTATAGTTCTATATAGTGAAAATTTAAATTTGCATATTCTTATTTTAATTTACGTTATTCATTTTCTAAATTAGATAATACATCATTTCTAGCAATAAGAGTATCATGCATATCATCATATGACATCACTTGCCTCATCCGTATGATTATCAATAGCTATGAAACAAATGTTAGCATCTTCCTAATTAGATGGCTCAATTAATGTTTCATCACTCTCCAAATCTGCCAGTTTTCTTTCCCTTTTTTAAATGTAGACTTAGATCCTTATCTCACTTTTTCAAGGGGCAATCAAATTTGGAATCTCAATACTTATTACATTGAAAGATGTTGCGGTGTTCTTTTCACCTATCTATGATGCACCGACACTTCATATTAAAGGGTATGCAATATCTGGCACGTGTCGAACATCGTCACACACCACACGCATCACACATGTCGGAAACAACTGTCAAGTTTCTAAATTAAAAAATCAAACACGCGTGTTCGACACTCGTGACATAAAACTTCATTAAAATTTTATTTAAAAAACTCAACAAAGTAGTGAAAATTTAAATTTTCATATTCCTTTTTTAATTTGCGTTATTTCTTCTTCTATCATCAATAAAACTTCTTCTTTCCCTTTTTATTTATAAAACTCGTGTCATAAAAACTCTTAGAGATAGGATACAAAATGAGCATATACATGAAAAAGTTGAAGTAGCTCCAGTGGAAGATAAGATTAGATAGAGTCGCCTTAGATGATTTGGTCACATAAAACGGCGGCCTTCCGATGACCCAATTAGCAAAGTAGATGTATTAGATTTGGCTTATGTTAAGAAATGTAGAAGTAAACTTAAAAAGACTTGGTTATAAAATATTAGAATGACCTTTCTTTTTTAGATTTAAATGAGAATTTAACTCTTAACATGACACAATGGAGAAACATGATTCATGCAACAGACCAACGTAGTGGGATAAAGGCTTGATCTTGTTGTTATTTCTTCTTCTAAATTAGAACAGACGTCATCTATAGCAATAAGAGTGTCATGCATATCATCATATGACATCACTTACCTCATTCGTATGATTATCAATAGCTATGAAATAGATGTCAGCATCTTCCTAATCAGATGACTCAATTAATGTTTCATCACTCTCCAAATCTGCCACAGTCACTTTTAAAGTCTTCTTTCCCTTTTTAAATGTAGACTAAGATCCTTATCTCACTTTATCATCAAATTTGGAATCTCAAGTCTTATTGCATTTGAAACATGTTGTGGTGTTCTTATCACCAATCTATTATACACCGACACTTCATATTAAGGGGTATGAAATGTCTGACACATGTCAGACATCATCACATGCTAACAAGATCAGACACCATATCGGAAACAACTATCAAGTGCCCAATTAAAAAAAAAATCAAACATGCATGTTCAACAATGGTGTCATAAAAACTTCATCAAAATTGTATTTAAAAAACCAAAAGTTCTCTACTTTTCATTTCTCTCTAGCACTTCTAGTGCAAATCTTCCATCCAAAGTTTTCCTTTCTCACGCGCTCGACACGTGTCAACATTTTACATTTTGTATATAATGCGATTTGCAATAAAAAATAATGAGTACTACTATAACTTCATAAGTTTATTCTATTTATTTTGTTTAATTTTATGCATAATTTTTACCTTTGAAAGTATAAAACGATAATGTCATGTCCAATGTGTGTTTATATCCTATATATTCAATAATAGACATGTCCCGTGTCCAAGTCTGTGCATCCTCATCTCCTATAAAGTCTTTTTTTAAATTTATTTAAAACTATTAATGTTACTTTTTATCTTTTTCTCTATAGAAGTTTCTTTTAAACATCTTCCCAAATAAGCTATCTACAAAACCAACTTTCATCGTCACTTGCTAAATGTGATGAGTCACTTTCACTCACATTACGACACAAGATTAGCATAGTCTTTGATTTCTTTTTTAGGTCTTCCTGTTCATCATTCTTTGAACTAGCTTTTTGCTTATGTGCCACGAGGGAATCATATAAAGGGTAAATAGTATAAGAATTTAAATCATTTGCTTTAGAAATAGCCATTACCTTAAGATCTCACTATTTTGACAAAAGAGCATAGGATATTGTTTACATATTCTCAATTTGAATGTACCTTCCCCAACTATTTTAGTAGAGCGTCCAAACATTTCTATGATAGTTTCTCCATGTTTCATGCAAAAAAGTTCATACCCTGCATTAAGATGTTAATGAATGTCTCACATACCTTGTTGCCTTTATATGTGATGACTAGCGTAACCTAAATTTTTTTTCTATTCTCAAATTATAGATTTTCATGTAGTTATCAATATTAAGAGCATAATAACTACCATTAAGTAACCCTAATTCCAATTTAGTAGGGCGCCTTTACGGGTATTAGAAATTCCTTTCAATCCAAAGTAATTGTAGGAACTTTGTAGCCTTACAATATAAGGCTCCAAATACACATATCACATGATTTTAAATACGACATCTTGCAAGAATGGTCTTGTAGTGAAATGATCTTCACTAATTTTATCAAAAGTGAGATCAAAAAGCGTACTTTATAAAAAAAATATATAAAACAACTATACATGTGCAAATCTCAGAAGAACACTCTTGGTTGCAAAACTAATAATTGTCCAGCTACGGCTTTGATATCAATTGTTAATTACACATGGCCACGTGAGGGGAGAATTAGGCTAATTTCCACAGAATTTCAAACACTAATGTTACTGCAATACCACATGATGTGGAAGAAAATAATGATCACCACAAGTAATAAAAAAACGTGTAAGAAATTAAAAACCCCATCCAAACATGTAACAATTATAAGTGGAAGATCATCGCCTATGACTGGGTGCCCACAACACCTAGGATTTCCTACACAACCTCCACCAAATAAAAAATGTTACTCCTTCGAAGCAAAGAAGACTTTAGACCAATCCTTTTTTTTTGGAACAACCTCCCATTTCACAAGGAAAACCACTCACATACATTCTCAACCACAACATACAGGAGAAATCAAACAGAAATCAATAAATTACAAAAAAAAAAGCAAGTTCTTAAATTTCAATGACATGAAGAAATCATACAAACCTTACATCAAACTTTGAAGAATTATGTCATCACCCGCAAACTTCTTAATCTCTTAAATCCTAAGGCAAAACTCACATGACAAATACTGCAAAGAGGAGTTGGTGGTTATTTTCTCAAAGAGGCTAGGGGTTAGAGATAATAAGCTAAATCTTATTACCCAAAATTAAGTGTTATTATATATTTTTGCACCTGGTGTTTCCACAAAACTAATTAAAATGCTTAGAATATTTATTTTGGCATAATTATTGGCAACAAACTTTCAAAAACATGAGATTTTCCGTTAACGTAATTCAAAACAATTTGAATTTATCATAAAAAATTTCCAGAAATTGACATTAGCTGAAGTCCACACATTTTTATAGGCTCTGCAAACCTTCGCGGAGATCTGCAATAATTATTTTCATAAAGCCAAATCTCTATATCTTTATGGAGTTCCATAAACCTATGACCAGTTAAGTATGGAATATAAATTATTAACTAATTATTTTTCTTAAGCATGTTAAGGCTCTTTTGTACCAAAAAACCATTTAATTTATTGTTGGTGAAGTCTTAAATATTATTTTAAAAATAATTAGACTCATAAAAAAAAATTATCTTCATATCTTCGTTATTTTTGTTTTGGTTTGCTCTTACGCAAAAAAGACTCAAAACTTATTTTCCTAGTCTATTTGGGATTGGCTTGTAATGTTCAAATCGTTCTGATGATGTAAATGACTCCCACATACACTAGATAGGAATCGTAAGTCTTGTTTCCTTATTGATATCTGTAATCATCAAAATCTAAATAAGAATTTTAGGGCTAATAGGGCTAACATTATGTTCGTATAAAAACCAACATCAAAAGCATGTTTTATATTTTGAAATGAACACACAAAAAAAAAACTAAAAATCAATGCACGTGAATTACAATCACTTCTATTTACATTATTTTGTTCATCTTGAAAAGATTTGGCTCCAAGAAATTAATTATCTAATGTCAAGCAAATTAGGGTATAATATTATGCTCTAAAAGTTAGTTAATGAAGAAATCTAACATCCAATGGCAAAATAAACACATGATATCCACTAACAATAATGGTCCAATATCCTAGATATAAGTCATATTAAGGAAAAAGATAAATAAATCCATCTAGCATGGAGCTAGATGTGAATTCATGAAGGGATGAAATGAGAGGAATTCAAGATACATGCATCAAGTTCATGAAACAATATCAAATTGGATACTTCGAATGGACAGATACCATTACTTCTGAAATTTTTTGTTTGTAAACATTAGACCCAATACATTGAAAAACTTCATAAAACCCAACCTTTCCTATAGTTAATTTCTTAAAAGCTCCTAGGGGAACTTTTCTGAATTTAAGTGCCCTATTCCTTAAAATCCAGTTTGCATTCAACGCATTTCATGTTCATTTCTACAACTAGGGGTGTGTATTTTAACGATTTAGATGATTTGGCTTATAAATTAACTAAAACAATTGGCTTTGGTTATAATTCAAAAAATCAAACTAATCAAAATATTTTCAAACCAAATTGAACTTTAGTTTGGTCAATTAGAAATGTTTTCTGATGAACTATAATATAATTAACTTTGAAAATGAACCTATTTATCTTTAGCTTTAATGAGATGTATTGAGAAGAATATCAAGTAATTTTAATTAACATTTCTAACTTTTGCATGTGGAATAAATAATAATCACATTGATTTTTATGTTACTTGTTTATTTGTATGGCTTTACTGATATAATATTTGAATAAATAATATAATTTGATATTTTATTTGATCAATGTTACAAAGAAAAAACAAACTACGAGCCAAAAAATAGAATAAACTGTACGAATTTTAATATTTACAATCAACTGCAATTAGAATAGGTTTTGGCTGGCAAAAAGAATAATTCATCTGTATTGAAAAATTATTTTAAATTCTCAATTGCTTCCGCAAGATTTTAAGTAAATTGTTTGGATTAGTTTTAAAATCATTTTCTAAAAAAAACATCATTATTTCTGTTGAGTACTTTTTAAATTATCAATTCATCCCCTCTCAGTGCACCTCGAGCTAGTTCATTGAGGTCTCACAACCTCCTAGGACTTCCACCTTTGTAGTGACTAATCTATTTGTTAACTTAGGGATTATCACTAAAACATCATGTGAGCATGTTATTAATTAATCTATTATTTAATGGTCCTCCTATTAGCATGTGATTGTTTGCATAAACTTGATTGCCCCCTTGCATGCTGAAGTCATTGCTTAAGTTCATTGTGAGTTAATAAATTGTTAAGCTCTGTTCAAGCAACATTTAATTTCCATCTCAACAACACTTGTTTATATGGTTCTACATCACATGTAGTTAGGCAATCTATGTTGTATGAATTTGGGTGTTGGATGATAAAGATATCACTAATTGCTAAATTAAGGGTAAAAATTTTAAATGTCAATATGAATGAATAGTGAAATAAGTATGATATCTAAAAAAGATTTATATTATAGTAACTTGGAGAGTAAGAATGTATTAAATAAGGTATAGTAATAAACATACAAGAATAGTTGATAAAATTAGCATCAAATAATAAAAAAAGGAAATTGAGTGGCTTAAAAGAAAACATGGATACAAGTTTTTTAAAAGATTTCCTCAAAAGTAGTTTTGCATCTCACGTATCACTCAACACGAAGAATGTAACTAGAAATGAATATATAAGAGTGAGATTGGGAGTAACCATTTATCTAATGTATAATAGTGTAAAATAGACTTAAGAGCTTTTTTGAAGAACAAAACAAATGCAAATTAAACTTTTGGGGAAGATAGAATACTACATCTAGTTCATTTTCAGAGTATTATGAATTCATCGAAATTAAGTGAATTCAGAATACACCAACTAGTGTAATGATGGAATCCCTCACGACATAGCACTTCCATCTCCAGCCCTCGCAACCTCAGCCCTCGAGCAAATTTTGCACCTCCACCCTTTATGCTAGCCACCGACAGGCCCCAACCTCACCTCCGCCCTAGCAAACCATCGCCCTAGTGCCAATAATGAGTTTATTGTGTTTTTCAATTCCATCAAAACAAATGGTAAATTTCATTTTAGTTCATTTGGAATACATTCAACCAAACAACAACAACATCAAGCATTTATCCCACTATGTGGTCGGCTACATGAATCTTTTTCTCAATTGTTCTATTAAAAGTTAAATTCTCAATTAAATCTAATAAAGAAAGGTCATTTCAAATATTTTCTAACCAATTCTTTCTAGGTCTACCTTTACATTTCTTAACATAAGTCAAATCTAATACATCTACTATCCTAATCGGGTCATCGAAAGGCCACCATTTTATGTGACCAAACCATATAAGGCAACTCTCTCTAATCTTATCTTCCATATGAGCTACTCAAATCATTTCATGTATATGCTCATTTTGTATCTCATCTCTAAGAGTAAAGCCACTCATCCACTTGAGCACCCTCATCTTTGCAACACTTAACTTAATATTATGTTTCTCTTTTAATGGCTAACATTATGAATAAAGAATTATATATCTAACCACCATCTTATAGAATTTTCCCTTATGTTTGAGGGGAACTTTTCTATCACATAACAAGCCCAATGCATTTCTCCACTTCAACCATCCATCTTGAAATATATTATTATACTAATAATATCTCCATCTATTTCACTATCACTCTGAATAATAACCTAGGATATTTAAAATGTGTACTCTTATTAATGACTTGATAACCCAAAGTCACAATCCCCCACTAGATTTATTATTACTAAAATTATACTCCATATACTCAGTTTTAAATCTACTAAAATGAAAGCCTTTAGACTCTAAGGTTTAGCTCCATAATTCAAGTTTATCTTCAACTCCCTCTCTAGTCTTATCATCAGCAAAAAGCATACACCAGGGTACAACCTCCTGCAAATGTATAGTGAGAGCATTTGTGACTGAAGCAAAAAGATATGGGCTTAAAGCTGATCCTTGATGTAATCCAACTGAAATAGGAAAATACTTGGTCAAGCCACCTTGTGTTTGAACACAAGTAACAACTCCTGCATACATATTCTTAATGACATGAATATAAGCATTATTAACCCATTTCTTTTCTAGAACGCTCCATAACACTTCTCTTTGAACTTTATCATGTACTTTCTCTAAATCAATAAATTTCATATGCAGATCTTCCTTATTCTCTCTATGCTTTTCCATTAAACCTCTTAATAAATGTATAGCTTCCATAGTAGACTTACCCGGCATGAATCCAAATTAATTTTGAAACATTAGTATCACGCCGCAACCTCTGCTGCATAACTCTCTCCCATAGTTTTAAAGTATGACACATTAATGTAATTCCTCTATAATGCGCACAATCTTGTGCATCATCTTTATTCTTAAGAATATGAATCAACACACTCATTCTCCACTCATCTGATATCTTTTTAATTTTCAAAATAATATTAAAAATTTTAGTAAGACAAGAAATTCTTTCATCTCCTAAACATTCTATATTTTAAATCCATAACTATTAATCTCCTTAGCCTTCTCTCCAACCCTTTTAGTTTATTGAATGCATAGAATATTTATCTTCCTATGAATCATAATACTCATTAATTCCATTAATTTGTTTGTAAGAGAACTTATAATCTATGTTCATATCCTAATTTTAATTTCATATACTAACTTCTTTGCCCAGATCAATCATAATACTCATTACAACAACAACAACAACAACAAGCCTTTATCCCACTACGTGGGGTCGGCTACATGAATCATTTTTCTCCATTGTGTCCTATTAAAAGTCAAATTCTCGTTTAAATCTAATAAAGAAAGGTCATTCCTAATATTTTCTAACCAAGTCTTTTTAGGTCTACCCCTACCTTTCTTAACATAAGTCAAATCTAATACCTCTACTCTCCTAACCGGGTCATCGGAAGGCCGCCGTTTAATGTGACCAAACCATCTAAGGAGACTCTCTCTAATCTTATCTTCTACTGGAGCTACTCCAACCTTTTCACGTATATGCTCATTTCGTATCCTATCTCTAAGGGTAAAGCCACTCATCCACCTGAGCATCCTCATCTCTGCCACACTTAACTTAGTATTATGCTTCTCTTTTAATGGCCAACATTCAGCACCATAAAGCATTGCAGGCCTCACTACCATCTTATAGAATTTTCCCTTAAGTTTGAGGGGTACATTTCTATCACATAACAAGCCCGATGCATTCCTCCACTTCAACCATCCAACTTGAATTCTGCTGATAATATCCCCATCTATTTCACCATCACTCTGAACAATAGATCCAAGATATCTAAAACGTGTACTCTTATTAATGACTTGATCGCCCAAAGTCACAATCCCCTCACTAGGTCTATTACTACTAAAATTACACTCCATATATTCCGTTTTAGATCTACTCAAGCGAAAACCTTTAGACTCTAAGGTTGACCTCCATAATTCAAGTTTACCTTCAACTCCCTCTCTAGTCTTATCAACAAGAAGAATATCATCAGCAAAAAGCATACACCAAGGTATATCCTCTTGCAAATGTCTAGTGAGAACATCCATGACTAAAGCAAAAAGATATGGGCTTAAGGCTGATCCTTGATGTAACCCAACCGAAATAGGGAAATACTTGGTCAATCCACCTTGTGTTTGAACACAAGTAATAGCTCCTGCATACATATCTTTAATGATTTGAATATACGCATTATTGACTCCTTTCTTTTCAAGAACTCTCCATAGCACTTCTCTTGGAACTTTATCATATGCTTTTTCTAAATCAATAAATATCATATGTAGATCCTCCTTATTTTCTCTATATTTCTCCATCAAACCTCTTAATAAATGTATGGCTTCCATAGTCGACCTACCCGGCATGAAACCAAATTGATTTTGAGAAACATTAGTATCACGCCGCAACCTATGCTCCATAACTCGCTCCCAAAGTTTTAAAGTATGACACATTAACTTAATACCTCTATAATTCGCACAATCTTGTGCATCACCTTTATTCTTAAAAATAGGAATTAACTCGCTCATTCTCCACTCATCTGGCATCTTTTTAGTCTTCAAAATAGTATTAAAAAGTTTAGTAAGCCATAAAATTCCTTCATCTCCTAAGCATTTCCACACCTCTATTGGAATATCATCAGGTCCAACAGCTTTTCCACCCTTCATTTTCTTTAAAGCCTCTCTAACTTCAGTTTTACTAATACGCCGATGAAAACAGAAATCTTTATTTTCATTTAGGGTGCTAAGGTCATTATAGTCAATCTTATTTTCACAATCTTCATTAAAAAGTTTAGCAAAATATCTCATCCATCTTTGTTGAATATCATATTCTAAGAAAAATATTTTTTGATCTTCATCTTTAATACACTTCACTTGAACTAAATCCTTACTACTCCTATCTCTTTGTTTGGCTAACTTATACATATATCTTTCTCCCTCTTTAGTATCTAATCTATTAAATAAATCACTAAAAGCTAATGTCTTTGCATCGCATATTGCTTTCTTAGCATCCTTACGAGCCACTTTATATATTTCCCAATTATCAGAATTTTTAAAATTAAACCAATTTTTATAACAAAGCTTCTTATTTTTAATCTTTTCTTGCACATTTGGATTCCACCACCAACTACTTTTACTATTAGGAGCTTTTCCCTTTGATACTCCAAAGATATCTTTTGTAATATTCTTAATATCACTAGCCACTTTTTCCCACATAATATTAGCATCCTCATGCACAGACAAAATCTTAAGATCAAAAATCTTATTTCCAAAAATAATTTTGTTAATATTCTTTAAATGCTCCCATCTAATCCTAGAAAATCGTTTTACTTTATTTTTTATTTTATGCCCCTTTATCTTAAAGTCCAAAACTAATAATCGATGTTGGGTACATAAATTTTCACTCGGAATAACTTTACAATCTTTGCAATCTAAACGATTTAGTTTTCTAATAAGAAAATAATCAATCTGTGTTGTACTATATCCATTTTTATAAGTGATGAGATGCTCATTTCTTTTCTTAAATAAGGTATTAACAATTGAAAAATCATAAGCTAAACAAAAATCCAATATGGTCTTGCCACCTTCATTCGTCGTTCCAAATCCATGGCCACCATGAATGCTTTTAAAATCACCTACCTCTCTACCAACATGTCCATTTAAATCTCCTCCAATAAAAACTCTTTCTTCAAGAGGTATCTTTTGTATTAATTCTTCTAAGTCATTCCAAAAATTTAATTTAGAACTCATATCCAAACCTACTTGAGGAGCATAAGCACTTATAATATTAATAATCTTATCATCAACAACAATCTTTAAAGCTATAATTCTATCTCCAATTCTATTAATTTTTATAACATTATCCTTTAAACTCTTATCTATAATAACACCTACACCATTTCTAGTACGACTCCGACCCGAATACCAAAGTTTAAATCCTAAACTATCAATTTCCTTAGCCTTCTCACCAACCCATTTAGTTTCCTGAATGCACAAAATATTTAACTTCCTATGAATCATAATATCTATTAATTCCATTAATTTTCCTGTAAGAGAACCTATATTCCAAGTTCCTATCCTAATTTTAGTTTCATGGACTAGCTTCTTTGCCCACATTCGTCCTTGATGTGGGAACCCTTGCCTATTTAACACTGCACCCGGGCGCCGGTGCAGCGGCCCTTGCACACTTGTCACTGTATTCAGGCCATACAGCGCGTCGCTTACAGGGGACGCCCTAGCATTAACACAATTTCTTAAAGGATTCATGTCATTATTGTTCGACAAGTTTTACGCTGGCTGTCGACTACCTAACGCAACCCTCCATTTTTCTCATCCAGGACTTGGGACCTGGCAATGGCAGTGTTAATCATAATACTCATTAATTCCATTAATTTGTTTGTAAGAGAACTTATAATCTATGTTCATATCCTAATTTTAATTTCATATACTAACTTCTTTGCCCACATCTATCCCTGGTGTGGGAACCCTTGCCTATTTAACATTACACTCGAGTGTCGGTACAGCAACCCTTGCACACTTCTCATTGTATTCAGGCCATATAGCGCGTCTCTTCTAGGGAACGCCCTAACATTAACACAATGTATTAAAAGATTCATGTCATGATTTTTTAACAAGTTTTACGAAGGTCGTTGACTAAATAACGTAACCCTCCACTTTTCTCATCCAGGACTTGGAACCTGACAACCAAACGTCAAAACTAAATTCAAGATAAAAAGAATTTATTTTACTCAACATTTCTTTTACTTTATATTTGGAATACATCCAACCAAATAACCCCTTAAGTGCTTTTGAAAAACTCAAAAACAGAGTTAGAATAAGAAACCAATAGGATGGGTAGATAGAATAAATAAATGAATAAATAGAACGAAAAAATACATAGAATAAAGAAGCATGGATAGAAGTTGCATAAAATAGGTTTACACTTCATTAAGCATTCAGCAAAAAGAACGTAAAATAATAAGAAAAAGCCAGCTCATATAATTAGGAATGTCGGCTCAAATACTTAGGAAAGCTGGCTCAAATAATTAGGATAGGGCCAATGATGATGGTGATGACCAATAAAGTGTCAATATAAATGTGAATATACATTATTGAACCCAAAAGAGTTTGAAAAAGGTTCAAAAGAGATTGAAAAAGAACTTCTGGGGTCAAGTGATTTTTTCAAGGTGATGCTTGCAATTTTCTCCTTTTCTTAAAACATCTCCTTCGTGGATTGAACATCATAGTAAGCTCACCCTAGTTATTAAATGTATGGAAATTGTAAATACCCCGCTTACCATATTGAATAAAGAATTTAAAAAGCATTTAGGGTTTTGAATTCAGGTCAATACTCTCTAATGAACAGAAATACCAAGGGGAAAGAAGATAGAGAAAGATATCATAGCAAACAAATGGTGTCAACGGCCAATATGATCTCATATGCTGGGATGAACACCTATTTAGAAGATGAAGAAGAAAATCATGAGATTTCCAAAATATTATTATATTCAGTCAAAGTATATTACATACTGGCAAAACTTTTCATTACTAGGAGAGAGAAGAAAATGCTTGAAATCAAAGATGCATGGAAAATTTACAAGAACAAGACATACCTGCTAGGTGCTATATCAACGCAAGTCATTCTATTGTAAAAAATAAACATGATAACTAAAGCTTTCATACAGCTAATGGTGCTAATTAATCGAACATTCTCAAAGCATAAAATAAGCCCCATATTTCTACCCATTCAAGGCTCTCTTCATTAATGATAGGCTTAAGCACATGTACAATATTCTGGCACTTATATTTCCACTAAGGTGCTTAAAACGAGATGCCAAACATCATCAAGTTTTCTAGCAAACAATGCTAAGCTGTGCTTAAAGTACTCTGGTATCTCTCATATCTTCTTCATCCTAAAACCATTCCCAACTCTGATTAAGGAAATCAAGAAAAAGTGCAGGGGCAGTGCTGCTTACAGGAACGTGGCATTTGAAGGGTGAAAAACGAAATGAAAATAAGTAACATCCATTGAACAGAAACTAAGAACTTTTGACTTATATTAAACATTAAAATTATTAGAAATTATTCAAAGATAAAAAAATACACTAAATGTTTCAAAGAGCACCACTAAAATTGCATTTCAAACCTCCATATCAATGTCAGCATGCAAAAATTAAAAGAAAATTATTTTTTACCAGTATCTGGTATCCAGATTCCAATAAAAAAATCAACAAATTGTTTCAATATATATATATATATATATATATATATATATATATATATATATATATATATATATATATATATATATATATATATAAGTATATTACCAACATAAAATCAATCAATTACCCTCTCTAAGCAGCAAGTTCCGCACATCAAGAAAAGAAGAGACCTACTTCTAATGGAATGAAAATAAGATCCTGAAGAAGATAAATTCTCGTCAAATAAGAACAGTAGGGAAAATACTACAAAAGTTAGTCGTGATTGCGTGATTGCTTGCACACTAAAACAAAAGACAAAAAGTTAAGAAACAGGACATGTAAAAAAATGTTAAAGAGAAGCATAGAATAAACTATAAAGTAAATTGGTGCAGACCTTACCAGTTAAGTGATTATTGAGCATCCTCAATCTTGACATTATCAAGCTCCAAAGACACTGCATTTGCAAGCTCTTTAATATGTAGATGGCCCCCAGTTTGATTTAATTTCCCCTTGCCAAGACGCATAGCCCCATTGTATCCTCCACTAGGCATCCTCATATAACCACTAGGCCCTGAATTTACATATCCAGGGTAGAAAGTAGCATCACGATAAGGAACTGAAATATGTCTTACAGTCATCAAGGCATGCTCATTCCATGTAAACATTGGACTTGAATATGGGGCACCATAACAAATAGCACTATAGCCTTCATATGTATATCCTCCTTCATAGCCAACTGGTCCGAATCCATAACAAGGAACATGTTGTGATTCATAACCATAATAATACCCATATTCAGGACCATAAGGTGGATAACCCCAAGGAAGATAATTAACATAAGAATTTAGCCTATCCCAACCTGGGCTAGAATTATTATTCATCTTGTTATGGCTACTGCCAGAAGTGTGCTGAGTATCCTTGGGAACTGCTATTTTAACCTCAACAACTTTTTTATTCAGCTCATGAAACCTCTTCTGCATTGTTTTCTGTACTGCCTCTTCTGAATCAAAGGTTATAAAGCCAAAGCCCCTTGGCCGATGTGTTTCACTATCATTCATAATAACCACATCATTCACAGAACCAAATTTCTCAAAGTAATTCCTAAACTCATCTTCAGTAACATTAGATGGCAATCCTCCAACAAAAATCTTTTTGGAGGTAATATTATGATGGTCATTATTATTTTTGTTAGTACTTTGAACAGAACTTTGGTGACAAGCGTATTGATAATGCCTCCGCTCTTCTGATCTTGATCTAGCTCTCTTGACTTCTAGCTGATAAACAGTAGTCAGAAACAGGAAACAAAAACATCAAGAAAAAAATCAATGAATGGAAGCATAAAGCGAGTAAAAATTAAAGAAACATCTGGATGGTTTTCTTTAATAAAACCCACAAATTTAAGCGGGAAGTGAATTGACAGGAATCTGGATAAGTAAATTTACATAATAACTAAACTAACCTTAAATTTATGAAGCATAAGAATTAAATCACTCGCAAGTCTTGGGATCTTATAAAATGAGAACATATTACTGTTAAATGATATTTTTTTTTCCTTTCATTGCTCTTTCTAGTTATCAATCAAAAACAAAGAAATTTATTCCTTCTTATTTCCATAAAACTCCCAATCAAGAGGAACGTTTCTTCATTTCTTTTCTCTTCTTTCCTTCCCTCAAGCAATGTTTAAAATTGTGTATTCGGGTATTGAGGCGTTTTTCATTCGTGAGACGAGGCGTAAGCCTCAAGGCGTTTTGAGGCGTAAGCCTCAAAATCAAAAGATTGCGTAAACATAAAATGATAAATTTTTTATATACTAATGAGTGAATAATATAAAACATAAAAAAGCATAAAATATGAAGTGGAATAAAAATATCCCAATAATAAGAACTGCTCTCTCCCCTTCCTCCTCTCCTATAGAGTCCAATGACGGGCATTTACTTCAAGATTTATGTAAGTTTTAATATATATAGCGTGAGGCGAGGCGGGCCTCAACCAAGTTGAGGCGCAAGCCTCATAAAAAAAACTCAAGGCGTAAAAGCATCGAGGCATTTTTTACTGGAATTGCGCAAAGGCGGGCCTCAAGGCGAGCCTCATATTGCGCAATTTTAAACCATGCCCTCAAGTCCTAATCAAAGTGTTGGACTCAGCTTCATTGGTTTCAGAATAAAATAGTTCCAAATTCTCATTACTCGCAGTCAAAGCTTCTTATGCGGGGCCTAATTTAAAATGCATGGATAAAACTAGAAGTCCCTGAAACCAGCTCAAACAGGCCACAATGAGGACAAAACAAACGAGAGAAATTCCTATATTCTTTTAGGAAGATAAGATCCTCATTTAACCGGAATAAGCACAGGAATAATAACATCCAAGTCTTTATTAAAATAGCTCAAATCTGTCCAAAATTGGCCAAATTGTTCACATTAGCGTATACTTCTTAATCAATCTAAAATAGAAGAACATCATGAAAAAAAAATCAAATAACTAAGAACATTTCTAAATTATTCATGAAACGAGAGAGTGAATGCAGTAACTAAGCTATTCCTGACGTGAAAAATCAAACTATTTACATTCTCCTGAGTATATTTTATTTTCTCTCTATCCAAATCCTTTCATTTCTTCCCTCAACAACCATTCAGAAAAGTAAAATTCCTCCTCTAATCCCAAAAACCATGGGAATTCCAATTAAGACAATACTCTTCCCCCCCAAAAATTAGTCAAAAATGATTTGCATTCACGTGTTCCTCAGAAGGTCATACCGATAACCAAATGTTGCATGGTTAAAAAGCAAAAAATTACTCTACTCAAAAAGGGAAAAACCAAAAACAACTTGCCTCTCTAAAAACTCCGAGAAATAAGATATCTAACGCACGCTTAACAAGTAAGAAGAAACCCTTCAAAAGAATGTTTAAATACCGAGTTGTTTTTTTTTTCTAAATCCTCCAAGAAACAAGAAAGTAAGTGAAAAGAACTAACCAATTTATCCCTAATAAGATGCTGCCCCTCCTCATTG
This sequence comes from Dendrobium huoshanense, assembly GCA_016618105.1. NCBI lineage: Eukaryota > Viridiplantae > Streptophyta > Magnoliopsida > Asparagales > Orchidaceae > Dendrobium > Dendrobium huoshanense. The sequence continues at coordinate 2,937,975 of CM028355.1, forward strand.
ATGGCCCTTTCCGCAGCTTCCGCATCAACGAATTCAACAAAACCGTAGCCCTTCACATTTCCCGTCGCTCTCTCTTTCACCACCACGACCTCCTTAACATCCCCATACCTCTCAAAATACTCTTTCAGCGCGTCATCCTCCAACTCTTTAGTGATTCCTCCAACAAAAATCTTGGCAGGCACCGCCATTGAAGAACGTGAAGACGAGGACGGAGAGGGATCCATCCTTTCCCCGAAACCCTAATGCTGCTCACTGAGGAAACGATTAGGCGGGAACGGATACTGCGTGGAAAAAAAGAGTGAGAAACCGCCGAGGGTTTTGCGCTTGTTATCGAACAACTGAACAAGAAAGTCGGAGGGTTTTTCTCCTGCAGAAGTAGAAATAGGCTTGTAAGGTCCGGATATCTCGGCATGTTCGACTCCGTTTGACCGTTTTATTTTTATTTTTTATTTTTTCATATATATATATATATATATATATATATATATATATATATATGATCAAGGGAATCAATACGAGATATTTGACGAAGTGTTTTAAGAGTTTAGCTAAAATTAATGTAATTTTGTTCAATAAAATTGTATGTATATTACCATTCTTCGTATGAAGGGGAGCTTAAACCCTAACTTGAATTTAGAGTGAGCATAGACTTAATGAAATTTATAGCCTATTCAATGGTTATAGGTGATGACCATCACTTATCACTAAACTATTATTTCCCAATTATCATCAATTTTTTTTATTGCAAGTGCATGCATCGAATTCAACTAAAGTAATCATCCAAAACCCTACATGAAGCTGCTTTGTCCATTTTTATTTGTTTTCAGCTGTCGAGTCGTGCATATTAGATGTTCGACGCTTTGCTTCTCTTAACGAATGGGAGGTGTTTGTATTTTGGGAGGGCTCGCGATGTTGTAGAGTACTTCAGTTCGATAGGATTTGTGCCAGGGATGCATGTTAATATGGCAGACTTCATGTTTGATCTTGCCAACGGTGAGTCGCTACACTCACTACTTGGCTTTAATCGATTTTTTTTTTTTTTTTGTTATGTTTTATTTATGAGGATATCAAGGAATTAATGCATGTCTGCAAGGTCTTGATTTTTCTTCCATCTTACCAACTTTAACTTGTAAGGCAAATTTAACTTGTGTAAGAAGAAAATAAACTAATTCATTATCAAAGTTTTATCATTCCTTTCAAGTTATACAATCATACATGATAAATAATGTAATTTTAAAAAATAATTTAATCCCCCCTCCTTGCACATAAATATATTTTCTGGCTCCGCCACTAATTACAGCTACAATATTTATTTTACTGAATAAAGATAAAGGTTGAGATTCTGCCACTACAGAGGATTTCAAAAGAAAGATAAGATAAAAAAATTTTGGACTAATGAATGCAAATTACAAAAGTTTTTCAAATAATACATTTTTTGTTGGGGAAGATTTTAAGAATAAGCATGATTATAAATTGTATTAAAAGCTTAAGCATATTTAAAAAAAAAATTAAAAATAGGTAAAGTTGCTCGTTAAACGGGCGACTTATTAGTCTATTCAGCATTAAAAAAAAATTAAAATAAATTTAATAAAAAAATAAAATATTGTAGCAAGTTGCCCGTTTAACGGGCGCTTGTTATAGTACAATATTATTTTATATTAAATTATTTCAGAATTTTTTTTTTAATTTTAATTTCTCACTAAGAAGGACAAACAAAATATTTGTTTTTTATTTAATATTTTTTTTGGACGTGAAATGAGTGGCGAATAAAATGCGTAAACTTATGTTACTATAACATATTTTTATTTGTCCATATTAGATAGACATTTAAAATTCTCCAAAAAGTCGCGCGTTAAACGGCAAAAATTTATTTACTTCAAATTTATATTTCTAATGCGGATAATTCTAAAAAAATATATATTAAATAAAAAACAAATATTTGTTTAAAGAGAAAAGGAGAAAAGACTATTGGCCATGTATGCAGTTCATCATAGAATATTTATGAGTTTTGCTTCTTTTTTTTTTTAGATAACATGCTCAAGCACGGAATAATATATTAAATGTCTCTCTATTTTTTTAGACGTGCTAAGATGAGCGGTGGATAAAATGCGCAAACTTGTGTTAATATAACATATTTTTATTTGTCTGTATTAGTGAGAAATTAAAATTTAAAAAATTTCTGAAATAATTTAATATAAAAATAATGTTATATTGTAGCAAGTTGCCCGATACTAGAGTTTTTTTTTTTTTTTTTTTTGATGCTAACTGGATGCTAACAAGACTAGTAAGTCGTCCGTTTAACTGACGACTTTGCCTATTTTTTTAAAAAAATTTAAGCATGCTTAAGCTCTTAATATAATTTATAATCATGCTTAGTCTTTAAATTTTCCCTTTTTGTTGAGTGGATCTTTGTCGAGCTTATAGGGATGTAAATGGAGGTTTATGGCGTTTCTATAAGGATTGTATCTCCATAGAACCTAAAAGGTAAACATATCCACTGAGCATAAATTAGCACTAACATTAGATTCATATCATTAGCTCAAAACTATGAAATTATCCAAACATGAAATGTAAAAAAAGCAAATTAGATTTCATTACTTGCATAAAAGAAAAAGTATAGGAGTTAAAATTATTTTAGATGTCACATGAATAGTACAAATGTACTTTCCATACTCTTTTTCCTCCAAATTTTTTATTGCTTATAAAGAAAGAGACTAATGATTCTCAAATGTTGTATCGTTCTCTTTTCTTGCCTCCCTTAGACTTTCTTTTAAGGGCTCTAAAGTCTAGAGTGAACTAGACATAAATCATGACAGAACCCTCAACTAAAACGAACTGAAAAACTATTTATACTTGTATGAAAACGGACTTGGGCGTCATGATGCTTAACATGATGGCACCGCAATATTATAGAATGAACTAGCGTCTCAGCATTGCTGGGCTTACTCCACCGCTATGTTGGGCTAATTCGGAACATCTAAAGGATAAATCGGTGCATCACTTGGCTAATTTGATGCGACTTCATCTTTTGTCAATCACTTTGCAATGGCGCTCCAGAAGGTGAGCGATGTGGCACTTGAATGTGCAGTTTGGTGTGAAATGTTATGAAGCTCAATGCTCTGGTGCTCAAATTTCTGAGACTCGAGTACTGCGGTGCTTATTTCTAGTAGATGGATGTCATTTGTGCCTTTTTAAATAGGTTTATTGATTAAAAATTTTTATTTAGGCAACTCCTTGCTTTTGATAGCTTTGATTATCTTGATCACATATTTAAATTGATGAAAGCTTTATATGGTTTATCATGAGTTCTCATCCATAATGTTAAATAAGTTGCAAATTAGTATGGAGGGAGAGCTCAATTATTTCTTGGGACTCCAAGTAATAGGAAGATGGCACATTTATTTATCAAATTAAGTAAATAAATGATTTGATTGAAAGGCTTGGCTTGAAGAGATTAAAGATATGTAAGACCTCCATGATCCCCTAAAAAAACTGGATCTTGATGTTCCAAGTAAATCAGTTGATCAAAGACTTCATAAAAGTAAGACCCCCATGATCCCATAAACCTGAAACTGACCCGACACTATTCGGGTTCAGGTCGACCCGACCCGTTTTTGCAAACGGGTTGATTTTTTGGACCCGAACCCGACCCGCTTCGAGTTCGGGTCAACTTGACCCGACCTGCGTACGCCGGAAGCCGGAAGCTGAAGTGACGCGTAACCGCTGGACGCGGACGTCGGAAGCGGCGCAGAATCACTGGACGCGGACCCGTTTGCAAAAACTATGATAACTATGTTGCTTATATATATATATATATATATATATATATATATATATATATATATATATATATATATATATATATATATTTAATTAAAGTAATAATTAAAATATTAAAAATTAAATTAGAGTACATTCTAGTGGAGTCTGCTAGTATTTATGCCATTACCTTAACAAAGAATCCAATTTAGCACACACAAACAATTCAAATTTAGATCATACATCAATTCATTTGAGATTATGTTTGTAAAGGTGATGTTGATATAAAATTTTCTAGTACTAATTTGTCGATAGGAGCTGATATTTTTACAAAATCATTACCCGAAATTGACACAAAAACTCCTATTTGACTCGGAAATCCGAGATTGACCCGTTTGACCCGAAAATCGAAGATTGACACGATTTTGACCCGAAAAACTAGCAATTTTAGGTCAACTTCGGGTCATTCGTGTCGGATCGGATTGACTCGGACCTAAATCAGGTCGGGTTCGGGTCCAAAAACCTGACCCATTTTTAAAAACGGGTCGGCTTTGTGTTGACCCGAATAGTGTCGGGTCAGTTCCGGATTCGACCCGAACCCGACCCGTTGACCCGCCCCTAAATGAATTGGGTAAGATGTCATGTAAAAAACTACACGAAGGAAAATAAAATTTTATAAGATAGACAACCATTAACATATAATCTAATATTTAATAATATGGGAGAAAAGCATAATTTCAAAAAATACATGGGAGACATAAATGCGCAATATTAACTATTTTAAAGGAGAAAAGAGTAATTAAACCTCTATGTGTATATATTTAAGAGCAATTTTAAGAGGGATGTGAGAGTGCATATGTTTGATGTTTCCATCCCTCTCTTTCTAAATATATCTTCATATATTATAGATATCTATTAATAAACCTTCACATCTAATATTTTCAATAATAAATATTTAATTTATAGCTTCAAAAAATGACAAAAAAGAATTTATGTGCCCCACTTAGAAATAATTTCTACTGACTCGAATATCACAATCTAATAATTCAACTAAACAATAATTTTGGGTGATTAAGGTTTGGTTTGGGAAAGCTTTCTTACTACTTTTAAAGTATATATTTAGTACAAATTTTTTTTAGAATTTGAAATTTATGTACTTAAAAACTGCTTCAAAAAGCATTAAGAAAATCGTCTCAAACAAAGTCTAAATATTTAAAATTTATCAAACAAGTTTTATAATTTTGAATCTACGACATCCTAATCCAACCTAAGAGAACATTCGAACTCTCGCAATTAATTTGGGTTGGCTCACGTTGTACCTCTTATTTCAATTAATTATTCTGTGCAGATACCAGACTGTGTCCAGAGACAAATGAGAGCGCGCCATGTAAGTTTTTGTTGTGTATCGGTGATGTGTACCGAGTAACGTGACGCGCTCTTATTTGTATCTGAATTGTTCGGTATCCGCAAATAATAATTTCTCCTTATTTTCACAACATCACGTCGAAAAATAATTATAAGAGACAAAAATAGAACCTAAACCCTAAAAACTTGAAAATTTAAAGAAAAAAAATGTAAAGCATAGAGCAACAAAACATGAACACACCACTTGATCCTTAATCAACAATAACCATCAATCATCTCAATCCTTAACAAACCTCCCATGTGGTCCTGTCGCTAGGCCGGACCCAATGGCATATCAGCTATTCTCACCTTGCCCCAGGGGTAATTCCGTCATATAGAACACTTAGACCTAGACGATTTGGACTGCTCATATAAAAAAAGTTAGTGGGCCCATTAAATAACTAATGAATAGATTTAAAAGAAAGATCAATATAATGGGATTTATTGTCAAAACTTATTAGAATTAAAATGTTTATATTAATATTAATATTAATATTAATATGTTTATTCTAATATTATAATATAATTTTTTATTAACCAGAATTTAATATTATAATTTTAAAATTATTAAATATTTAAGAAAAAAATTTAATATAAAGTTTAAAAAGATTTTAAAGATTTTAAAAATAATTTTAAAAGATTTAAATCTAAAATGTTTTTTTAATATAACTTTTTATTAAAAAAAATTAAACATATTAATTATATTAAAAGTTATTAAATATTAGCATTTTTATCTTAAATAATTGATAATCTAAATATAATATTTAATAAAAATATAAAATTTATTTTATATAAAATAAAATCGATTTCTTAAGAAACCAGATGATGTAAATCTGGTTTCTTTTCTTAAGAAATTGGATTACAAAATTCCGGTTTTAGAAATCGGATTTCAATGCTTCGATTTAGCTCCTTTTTAAATTTTTTTAAACACGATTCAACTGCATATTTATGTATTAAGCTTGCTCCTTTTTATAATTTGGCCCGCTCGATATCGAGCGGTATTGAGCTCGGTATCGAGCGCGGTACATTTTTTAAGTGACATGACATGTTTTTATTACTCTCTGACGCTCCGAACTCCACACAGAATAAAAATTCCTTGTTTCATGAGAAATTATTCCGTGCGGACATCCCTACTCCAATAAAATCGTAATACATAGATCTATTGATGCGGTGCATCAAGTTTTAGGCGCCGTTTCAAGTAATATTTAACTTAGTTATATTTATTATATTAGTTTTATTTAAGCATTTTCTGGTTCGTTAGTAGTGGCTGCTCCACTAGTCATATTACCCCTTTTAGCCGTGTGCAGGTCTGCTGTTTACCTGCTCTTTTTCAGTTGCTATTTTAGTTCAAACCCTTTACTGTATTTCTTCTCTACCGAGAAGATGAGCTCATCAGTTGATGAAATACAACCTTTGGCTTTTGCCTTTACTGTTACATTGCCTTCCTTAGTTTTACATCTTGTGAACATGCTTCTTCCCTTGTATACCACATCATTTTGGTATCAGAGCCAGCGGCTTGGAGAGATGGCAGAGTCCAGCAAGCGTGCGACGAGCGAGGATAATCGAAGTCTGGAGGCGCTTTGGGATGTGCACGTTGGAGTCGAGAAACGGTTGGATGAAATAGCAGCTGTGGTGGAGCGTCTCACTGCTGCGTTCCGACGTGAGCCGCCTGTTGCACGAATGGGAGAAATTCCATTTCGAAGGGGAAGACCTGTACAACTGATCATCACACCAGTTGAAGAAAACCGGGGATTTCAGAATCGTGGTCGACGACGTCCGACATTGCTCCCGGAACTCTCAGATTCGGAGGAGGATCGAGGAAGTCTTATGCCGGAGGGATTTTCAGATTCAGATGCAAAACTGGGAGATCGTCGTCCTCGGCGGTATATTGGGCGAGACCGACACCAGGGAGAATTCCGAGTGAAGTTGGACATTCCGTTCTTCGACGGAAGGCTGCAAATCGAGGACTATCTCGATTGGGAAAGGTCAGTAGAAAACTTCTTTGATTATATGGAAATTGAAGCGGAAAAATAGGTCAAGTATGTGGCGTGTCGACTTAAAGGAGGAGCTAGTGCTTGGTGGTCACAGTTATTGCAATGCCGCCGGCGGGAGGGACGCGGACCTGTACGCAGCTGGTTGAGGATGAAGCAGTTGTTGCGGGGACATTTCCTTCCAACTGATTACGAACAGATGTTGTACTTAAAGTATCAACATTGCACACAAGGCAATCGCTCGGTGAGCGAATATACAGAGGAGTTCTACAGTTTATCCGCAAGGAATGATTTGAATGAGACTGTGAGACCTCGTTCCCTTACTCTTCCTCTCTGAATTGAATTTTCCTCCCAGGATCGTCCAGGACGATGTTGAGATCGTCCAGGCTGATAAGTGCATTGAAAACAGCTGATTTCTGGAATGTTTTCTGGACGGGATCGTTCGGAACGATATTGAAATCGTCCAGGCCGATCGGTACTATTCAAAATATCGTCCTGATCATAGCCCTGGGAACGGTTCAGGACGATCAAAATTAGTCTGATCGTCCCGGGACGATATGGCGATCAGCCGGGCCGATCTGAGTTTTATAAAGCTGAAATCAGTCGTTTTGAGGAGAGAGAAAATCAAATTTTATAAAATCAGATATTTTAAGGAGAGAGAAAGAGAAAGGGAAAAGAGGAAAAGCTGGTTTTCGGAGACCGCGGAGCGCTTTTCGTCCGACACCGCTGTTGGGAAAAGTGTAGATCTCGTGGTAAGGACTCCGAATCCTATTTCTGTTTTCAGAGATATTGAGTTTTGACCGAGTTGTGCACTGTTTTGTGTTTTCGTAGTCGAACTTTCGACCTGATTTTGTATTGACACAACTTTCACCGCACAACTTTTGGTATGTTATAGATATGACTATTGTACACGATTTGAGTATTTTCTATGAAGATTTTACCGGTCGGAATTGCTTCTATGCGATTTTAATTGAATAGAAAAATATCATGACTTGATTTGATTTGGATTCTATAGAAGAATAGTCTTGTATTGATGTCGTGAATATTCTATTGTAATTTGGAGAAATTTGGAATTTGTGCTTTTTGCAGGATTTTTGTATAAATTTGATAGACTGCCGTTACTCTGCCTGATTTTCGTACGATTTCTGATTTGTCTGAAATTGATAGATTGAATTGATATGTGTATGATTATTGATATGATTGTTCTAGATTTCTATAATATTGCTTATTGCATCGATTATTGCATTGACTATTGATTGAATTGATTATTGATACTGATCACAAGTGGAACCTGGTTGAACATTGGTTGGAGATTGATATTGACCTGTACAGGATGGTGGGCCGACAGGCTTTCCTTTAAACATTGATTATTGAGATATTGATGGGAGTCATAAAGAGTTTATTGATATGCCGACGGGCGAAAAGAGTGATGACTCTTATTAATAGAAACCAATGTATGGAAATATACAACAACAATATAGATTCTACAACAGCAACATAGCCAGTTGTTTGTACTTGTTCAGTATTATAGTATTGAAATGCATGTTTACTGTATTGACGTACGAATTTAGTGTTTTATCGAGATTTATGCTTTATTGATTTGATCGGATTTACTGTTTTGTACGGATTTATAGACTTCATTGATTGATCTTTGAGCATGGATAATCTTGATTATTGATCATTGATATTGATATGGATAGAATGGACATAGATATTGTATAGATTCATTGATGCTATAGATATTGGTTTTGCCTATAGATTGATTCTGCATTGTACTGATTTGACTTGCTACATTGGATTTATTGATAGTATAGATTGAGATTTATCGTATTGCTTTTCCGATTGATTTTATCGACTTGATAGATTAGATTTGGTTTGATTTGATTGATTTGACAGACGGATTGACTGATTTGACGGATCGATTGATTTTCTACTGTGTACGGATTTCTTCGAGATTGATGTGTATCGATTGAGTTGATTTATCGATTTGCCTGCCGCTGCATTGACTGGTTTTATTGACTATAGATTTCCGGATTGCATTGATTCATTGACCATTGACTGATATGGATTTAATTGACTGACATGCATATTGATAGCATCGCCGTGCTTTGATTTCAGTTATAGGTATTAGGTGACCTGCTGGGCTTTGTAAAGCTCATTATATGTGGTTGACATTTTCAGGTCAGGGCAAGGGAGCAGAAGATAGAAATTGATCCGGATCTACAGGTTTTAGTTCTTTTGATGATTTTGATTCTTTTGTACTCATGACAGGATAGATTTCTGTACTGGTGATTGTAGTGTAGTTCCTGAGTATTGTACATGATCTTTTGAGATATGAATCGACTTGTATATTGATGTTTTAAATTTTATAGATGTTTATTAGATTGTTAATTGAAGGTTTTAGATAGCTCTGGTAAATTGTTTGAGAAATTGATCAACATTCTTTCCAAGTTAGATATTGGGGCATCACAGAGATGACCAATCAGCTAGTAGCAAGATACATTGGAGGACTGAAGGAAAGCATTCAAGACAAACTGGAATTGAACTCAGTTTGGTCGCTCTCACAAGCCGTAAATTTCGCTCTCAAGGCGGAAATCCAACTGAGCCATCATTTGCGAAGTGGAACGCATCAGAGACAGTGTGGATGCCGTTGAATTATCAAAGCAGCCAAGCTCGGTTCTGCGCAAGACACCGTTATTACCAGACAATAGCGGATTATCTCAATCGCTGAAGCCCAATTTTGACCCCAAAACTCCCGTGAAACCCAAATTTCCCGCCAAAGATAACCCGTATCTGCGGCCTCAGGGACTTAAATGCTTTCGTTGTTTTCAGTCGGGACACAAGTCTAACGAGTGTCCCAACCGCCAACGATTGCAATTAATCGATGGTGAAGGGGAAGATGAAGTGGACCAGCGAGAGGAAGAAGAGGAAGTGGAGGATGTAATCGGCGATGAGGGGGAGCCGTTGGTTTGTGTACTGGAGAAATTGCTCTTGGCTCCACGAAAGGCCGTGGATTCTCAGCGGCATGCCATATTTAAAACTAAATGCACCATTGCCGGCAAGGTCTGTGACATACTTATTGACAGCGGGTGCACGGAGAATGTAGTGTCGAAAACGGTTGTGCAAGCCTTACAACTCAAGACGGCGAAGCACCCTCAGCCATACAAAATCAGTTGGGTTAAAAGAGGAATGGAAATTGCTGTTACCGAGACTTGCCGTGTTCTATTTTCGATTGGGAGGCATTATACATGTGAGGTGGTGTGCGATGTCGTAGAGATGGATGTTTGCCACCTGATCCTCGGCCGCCCCTGGCAATATGATGTTAGTGCTATTTATGACGGGAGGGCCAACACTTATGCTCTAGAATGGAAGGGAAAACAGCTTCGATTATTGCCACATTCCACGGGAACAGACAACAAAACAGATGCTGTACGACCAGCACTTCATGTAGTCACGGGCAATGGGCTACTAGCTGCCTGTGAAAAGGATATGCCAGTCTTTGCTTTGGTCATTCGGGAAGCCAAACCCTGCAAGGATATTGATAATCGACGGCTGATTGAACCACTGCTTAAACAATTTCAGGATATACTAAATAGTAATGTAACTACATTACCTCCCCTCCGTTCATTACAGCATCAAATTGAGTTTGTGCTGGGATCCACACTTCCCAACTTACCTCATCATCGGTTGAGCCCGAAGGAGCACCAAATTCTGCAGCAACTTGTAGACGATTTACTGAAGAACAATCTAATTCAACCGAGCCTCAGCCCTTGTGCAGTGCCGGCACTCCTAGTCCTAAAGAAAGACGGAAGTTGGCGAATGTGTATGGACAGCCGCGCCATCAACAAGATCACAGTGAAGTTCCGCTTTCCTGTACCGCGAATTGAGGTGCTGTTGGAGAAGCTGGCGGGAGCTACTATATTCTCAAAACTTGACCTCCGAAGCGGTTACCACCAGATCCGAATTCGACCAGGTGATGAGTGGAAGACTGCATTTAAAACTCGCCACGGTCTCTATGAATGGCGCGTCATGCCATTTGGGCTATGCAATGCCCCATCAACCTTTATGCGGCTGATGAAGGAGGTGCTCAAACCATTTTTGAACATCAGCGGCGTAGTGTATTTCGATGATATCTTTGTTTTCAGCGCGTCGTTGGCTGACCACTTGGTGCATTTGACTGAAATTTTCTCTGTTCTTCAACAAAACTAGCTATTCTTGAACTCGAGTAAGTGCGAATTCGCTGCTTCTACCGTTTATTTCTTTGGATTTGTTATCTCGGCTGCAGGTGTCCAAGTTGATCGGCGGAAGGTGGAAGCAATTATGAACTGGCCAATTCCGAAGACGTTCACAGAAATTCGTAGCTTCCATGGGCTCGCAAACTTCTATCGCCGGTTCATCAAGAATTTTAGCTCAATCATGGCACCAATCACCGACTGTCTAAAGCTGAAGCAATTCCAGTGGGGTGCTGATCAAACAAACAGTTTTGAAGAAATCAAATTGGCATTATCATCGGCTCCGGTGCTTGCTTTACCCAACTTTGAGAAGCCATTTAATGTTGATACCGACGCTTCAGGTATCGGAATTAGGGCTGTATTAAGTCAAGAGAACCGATCGGTGGAGTTCTTCAGTGAGAAGCTCTGTCCTTCTCGTCAAAATTGGAGCGTATATGAGCAGGAATTATACGCAGTGGTGCGGGCTCTCAAACAGTGGGAACCATATCTTTTGCACCAAGAGTTTGTCCTGTGCAGTGATCACCGGGCGCTTCAGTTTATCAACAAGCAGAAGCACATTAATAGGATGCACGCGAGGTGGATCTTATTCTTGCAACGCTTCTCATTCGTGCTAAAGCACAAATCGGGACCACAGAATGTAGTAGCGGATGCGCTTAGCCGCCGCAGCTTGTTGCTTACTCAGCTCTAGACAGAGATCACCAGGTTAGAATGCCTAAAGGAGTTATACGCTACCGATCCAGATTTCAAAACAGCTTGGGAAGATTGCCAACAGGACAAACCAAATACATAATTCACCATTCGACATGGCTTCTTATTTCATCGCAATCAACTTTGCATTCCGGACTCGTCTTGGCGGCCTCAACTAATAAAGGACGTGCACTGTGGCGGGCTAGCAGCCCATGTGGGACGGAAAAATACATACTTACAGCTTCAATCTCATTTTTACTGGCCACATCTACACAGAGATGTCATGAGATTTGTGGAGCGATGCCCCATTTGTCAAAGCTACAAAGCCGGCGGACAACTCAGAGGCTTATATCTGCCACTCCCCACGCCTGAGACCATTTGGGAATATATAAGTCTTGATTTCGTAATGGGATTACCCCGAACTAAGCGTGGACATGATTCGATCATGGTCGTGGTTGACCGATTCTCAAAGATGGCGCATTTCATGTCGTGCGAAAAAACGTTTGATGCATTAAACGTGGCACACATTTTCTTTGCGGAGATCGTCAGATTGCACGGTTTGCCCCAGAGTTTAACCTCGGATCGTGATGTAAAATTCATCAGCAGCTTTTGGAAGAAATTGTGAAAACGGCTACACACTGACATCAAGCTGAGTTCAGCTTATCATCCGCAAACGGATGAGCAAACCGAAGTCATCAACAGGACGTTAGGAAACTTACTGCGCTGCATAGTGCAGGATCATCCGAAGCTATGGGACGAAGTATTGGGACAAGCCGAGTTTTCCTACAATAGTATGACGTGTAACAACCCCAAGATCCGTGTAGCGAAAGGATTCATCTGATTATTCTATTGCCTCCTTTTTTTCTTTTTTTCTTTTCTTTCTATCGGTTTCCTCATCTGTTGTTCATATCAATCCATACATACATATATCCAGGGCCAGAGATAATTACATTACAGAAGAGAAACATCAGCGGATACTATAATTCACAAATAGTACAAGAGTTAAAGTACAGCTAAAAGAAAATACTACACTAGCCGTACAGACTACAAAAGAAAGCCTACCAAGGCTACAAAAGAAAAAGCTACAGAACTCGGCAGAAAGATCGTCAAGCTGGAGGCCCTGCACCTGAAATCATTAACCACATATAATGAGCTTACAAAGCCCAGCAGGTCACCAAAGCCTACAACTGAAATCAAAGCACGATACTGAAAATAATATGCAGGTTAATCAACTCAAGTCAAATCAATCAGTCGAACATGATCAATGAGTCAATGCAATACAGAGATCAATACGAAATAGAAATAGATAAAATCAATTACATCCATACAATCGTCTAGTCGTCTTACTTATTGTATCACATCAGTCAAATCAATAAAGTGAAATCGTATCAATCAATTCTGCCAGTCATTAGTATCAGTCGACTCAAAATCCCAATAAATGATCAAGTCAATACGACGAAAGATCAATTGAAATCAAATCAATAGATCCGTTCAATAATAAATCAATTCAATAAATTGATCAATATCAATAAATCAATCCGAAATCAATAAATCAATACAGATCAGGAAATCTATACGATGCAATATCATATACATGCAATTTCATACAATGGTCTTACTCGACAAGCCCAAACACTAGTCATTATCAATGGTGATGTTGTAGTTATCAATAGTGCTGTTGTAGTTATCAATCAATCAATATCAATAGAGCTGTTGTAGTTATCAATAGTGCTGTTGTAGTTATCAATCGTTCAATATCAATAGTGTTGTTGTAGTTATCAATATTGCTGTTGTAGATATCCATACGTTGGTTTCTATAACCAACGTTCAACCAGGTTTCCACTTGTCTTTCAGAATCAATCAATCAATGCAATAATCGATGCAATAAGCAATAATAAAGAAATCTGGAACAATCATATCAATAGTCATATGTATATCAATTCAATCTATCAATTCCGGGAAAATCAGAAATCATACGAAAATCGGGCAGAGTAACGGTAGTCGGTCAAATTACACAAAAATCCTGCAAAAAGATACAAATTTCGAATTTCTCCAAATTACCAACGAATATCCACGGCATCAATACAAGACTATCAATCTATAGAATCCAAATCAAATAGAGTCCTGATATTATTCTATTCAATTAAAATCGCGTAGAATCAATTCCGACCGATAAAATCTTCGTAGAATACAGTCAAATCGTGTACAATAGTCATATCTATAACATACTAAAAGTTGTGCGGTGAAAATTGTGTCAAATCAAAATCATGTCCAAAAGTAGACTACGAAAACACAAAACAGTGCACAACTCGATCAAAACACAATATCTCTGAAAACAGAAATAGGGTTCGGAGTCCTTACCACGAGACAAACAAAATATCCAACAGCAACGAACGACGAAAATCGCTCCGCGGGCCCCGAAATCGGACTTCTTCCTTTGCTTTTCGCTCTTTCTCTCTCCTCAGATATTTTCGTTTTATAAAAATGATTTCTCTCTCCCTCAAAACGAGCTGATTTTCTTATATCTGTGAACTGATCGGCCAGGCCGATAGCCACATCGTCCCGGGACGATCAGACCAATTATGATCGTCCTGGACCATTCCCAGGGCGAAGATCAGGACGGTATTGTGAACAGTGCCGATCGTCCCGGAAGATCTCAATATCGTCCTGGACGATCCTGTCCAGAAATCATTCCAGAACACTCCAGAAATCAGCTGTTTTCAATGCACTGATCGGCCTGGACGATCTCGACTTCGTCCTGGCCGATTCTGGGAGGAAAATCCAGTTCAGAGATGAACAGTAAGGGAACGAGATATTACAATCTCCCCACCTTAGAAAAATGTCGTCCCGACATTTCCCTAAGGGTACAGAGCAAAACAAAAGCAAAACGAAATAAAACAGAGCTAATCCAATCATTCAATAAATCACGCAAATCACAACGAAACAGACGATAAACAAAACTCGTACCAGTCACATTTGCAGGCATTCCTGGTGCATCCTCCCCCATCTCTTGTTCATTTACAATCAGATCAGTCGGGACAGTCGGGGCAATCGGAACCATCGGAACAGGTCCTTGTCTAAGTTCAAAACTTGGGCATTCCGTCACTCTATGTCCATATCCACCACATCGGAAACATTGCCCAGTCCTCAGATAACATTGTCCCGAATGTCTTTTCCCACAACATTTACAAACATTAAATCTTGCTCTTCTACCTTCCCCACTTTTCTTGCTACGGCCAGAGCGTTTTGCTAATTTGTCACTCACCATCTGAGCGACCATATTAGCAAACTTATTCATATTCGCAGATGTGAGTGGGAGATCAGTAGTAGACTCAACTTTCTTTCCTTTCGGATCCATTGGCCTGATCAATACAAATCATTCGAATCAAAATCGCGGAAATCAAATACGTATAACAAAACAAATCAAATAATGCAATCATCAACTCTGGATATAATCAAATCCTTTTCACTAAACTTGCTCTGATACCACTTGTAACAACCCCAAGATCTGTGTAGCGAAAGGATTCATCTGATTATTCTATTGCCTCCTTTTTTTTCTTTTTTCTTTTCTTTCTATCGGTTTCTGTTGACCTCATTTTTGGTATGAGGTCACTGTTGACCTCATTATTTGAGGTCAATTTCCCCAAATCCAACTCTAGCACCTAGGTCTTCATAGCCTAGTGTAGACGTCGCCCTCAGGATTTCCCTTAGGTGGACACCTAATGACATAGCATCGACTCGAACCTATCACTCAACTCGAATCAAAATCAAATCAATTCGCCTCGACTCAATCAAATCCAAATCTTTATAAATGAGATAAAATTAGTATTTCAAAATTATTTCTATTTTTAAAATTAACTCAAAATATATTTTTAAATTATCAATTATTTTATAAATAATATTCTAAATCAATTTGAGTTATAAACGAACTCTTGATTTTATTTTTAAGTTGTAATTACTCTAAGCCATTAATTTATTTGAAAGAAAATATAATCATATGCAGTTATGGCTTGTCTAGACCGAATCCCATCTCTCATTCACTAACTACAACTCCCAATATCCCACTCTCAGCAGTTCACGTCCAGCCCCTCTGCCCTTTAATTCAGACGAAACAGCCACTCTCTCACACGCACAACTGCTCTCACTGCAGTTCGCACAGAACAAAACCTTAACTGATTTGCTCCTCTCAAAAATCCAAAAAATTCCCTCTCACACAACAGTTCGCACGAGACCCTTCTCTATCCCGTCAGTTTTGATTCTCAAAATAAGCCCGCCTCTTCCCAGTTCGCAAAAAAAAAAAATTCCTTCCCCCCATTCGGATACCTCCAGGCCGAACCCCCATCTCCCTCAGCTCTCCATTCGCACGCACAGAACCACTCATCTTTCCAAGCCCTATTCGCGTGAAGCCCGATCTACTCGCTGCAGTTCACGATCTCTCCCAGAAAATACAATCTTCCGATCTCTCCCTCTCAGTTCACGTGAGAAGTCTAGCCGGCCTTTTCCTCCTAGCCGATCCATGAAGCCCAGGTCGAGCCCTTCACTTTCTCCGGCCTGCTCCTTCTCTCCCGTCAATCTCACTCTCTTGGCTCCCTGTTTACAAGCTCTAGCCGATGGTTTTCCTCCATTTCACAGGTATAATCTTCCCTTATTATTTTCTTATCTTCTTGAGTTCAAAAGATTTTCTTTCATTTGAGGTTTAAGATTGGCAGGATTTTATTATGTTATTTGCTCTAAACCTGAGAAACAAATTGTTGAACTATATCTAGATTATATGAAACTTCAGATGGCCTTTTTATCATTTTAAATATATTGGTGGGTTGTTGAGATGAAGTGCTATGTTCAGATTTCTTCATTGTAACGAATTGTAGCATGTATTTTTCCATAATAAACTGTTAATTAGAAGTTGTTAAGATAAACGCTGAAGTTAATTGAATAGCTTCTTCAATATATATGACATGTTGAATGGCGACATGATTTATGTCGTTCTTTGTTTTCATGAAGTGAACAAATCAGTAGTGGTTTGAGATTTTTTTTTTATGATCTGAAATGATTGATTTTTCTTATATAAAATTAAATGCAGCCCTATGTGTTTCTTTCGGCATTCTAATCTATTACATTTGAAAGTGGAGACTGAGTGTATCTTGAAAAGTGAAAAATGAAAAGTACCGAGGTTTTCGAAAGGAAATGAAAATATATGTGTTGAGTGGAAAAGTGTGTTTATAGTTGAAAAGTGAAAAGCTCGTGTTCAAATGGGAAGTATAGAGTATGAATTTGGGAAGAATGATATGTGTAAATGTGAAAAATAAAATATTTACTTGTATGGGAAGTGTGTATGGAATAGTTTGTAGATTTTTTTTTAAAGATTTAAAAAAGTGAACGTTCTTTAAAAGGTGATTACGTGATCTTCAGAGGATAAGAGGTGTATATCTTGAAGAGGTGAAATGTGTAAATACGTAATAGTGAAGTGTGTTGAATGGTGTTTTAAATGTGTAGTTATTGAAAGTTGAAGTATTTTGAGAGGTAAAAAGTGTATGTCTTGAAAGTGAAAGGTGTGTGGGTTTTGAAAAAGGAAGTGAAGATTGTATGATTTAAAGGTAAAAGTATATGTTGAAAGGGCTTTGTGTGAGAAAAATGAAAGATAAAGCGTTTGGATTGATAAGAAGAAGTGATTTGTGTTTTTGTTAAGAGAATTTTGTGTGTTTTGAATGGTGAAATTAAGGTGAAATTTGTTTGTGTCTTGGAAATATAAAGTGTGCGAAAATGAGAAAAGAAAGTGTTAGATTGTGAGAAATAAAATGTGTATATGTCAAATTATATTTTAAAGTGTATGTTTGTGTTAGAAAATGAAATGTGTAAAAATGAAGATGTATTTGAAATTGTATATGTTGAAAGGTAAAAATTATGTGTTTTTGGAAAGTGTATATATTGAAATTTGAAATGTGTAGAAAGGTGCATTGAATATTGAAGTATTTAAAAATATTTTTGATAATGAAAAATGTAGAATATGATTTTGGGATGGGAGAAGTGTACAAGTGTGAGAAGTAAAGAGTTTGTTTTGTGAAAATTGTGTAAGTTAAGAAAAGTGGAAATAGATGTTAAAAAGATATGAAGTATGCTTCTAAAAGTAAAGATTCCTAAAGAGTAAGCAACGAACCGGTGTTCAAGCCCGAAGAAAGGTACGTCTTTACTTTTAGTAAATTTCAATTATTTCATTATTATTTATTAAATGAACTTTCTAATCCCTGTTTTCCTTGTCTTTTTTGTTCTATTTGCATAAACTGCGAGGAATGGTACCGGTCGAGGGAACAAAAGGACAAGGAGCTAATGGCGTCAGTCGCCTCTATCCAACCGGGTAGAGGTGCTACGGGCGGAACCACCGGGTCGTAGCCCCCGGTGACTGTAAGTATTTCTAAACTTAGAAAACCTTTAGGGGCCCCTTGATGTGGTATGTGTGAACCATTCCTTGTAGGTCCCTGTAGTAACTTCAATTTAATTAGGTTTACTTTTATTTGCTTTTAGATCCTTAAACCCTTTTTACACACGCTCAAAGTCCCAAGGGTTAGTAATAACAAATTTTTATCCCATACAACAGTAGTGACACTTAAGGACAAAAATTAAGGACCGGGTCTTAGAAAATCTAGACTTAGGAAGCATGCACACTTTAGGATAGAAACTTATAACATAGAAAATTTAGTGACATCTCACTTTAGAATTAGTAAATATCTTTAAATTAGAATTCAATCAATTAGAAAGCTTTAGCCAATAATTGACTTAGGACATTTCAAAACCTCACAGCCTACTGCACACACTTAGATTTGTTTGTTAGGACAACTGACTCTAGTTTTAGGTTAGGCCGGTGTTTATTTCCTTACTGCACTGTGACGGGTTTTTTCTCGAGTTTTATTGCATGCTGGTTGTAAAACGTTGGTGTGTTTGTTTATTTATTTTTACTGCACTCTGTGTTGGTTTGATTGACGATTAGATTACCCATAGGCTAGGAGCGATCTGGATTGTTAATATGATTTTCTGCAGGTGGCCACACTCATGCAAGGCAGAAAAAGGGGGCTAATTAATTAATAATAAATAAATGCTACAGGTGCTTTAGCTGCTTAGCCCCCAAATGAAGAAGAGTGTGGCCAAGTGTGGCTTAATAATTTAAATTCAATTGCATATATATATAACTGCGTGGGATAATTTTTGTTATAAATTGCTTAGGATAACCTTACAGGTGGATTAGATTTTCCTTTCCTTTCTGTGAAATGAAATGTAATGTAAATATAATATATCAAGAGTAAATAATTGTGAAAGTGATTTTGAAAGTGGGATATTATATCCAATTTGGAATCCAAAGAAAGGAGAATATACCTTAAAGGATTATTCTCTTTTATTTGGAAAGTCAAATTAGGATGATTCAATATCCAAATAGAAAAGAAAATATCCCTCTTAGGGATGAGTTTCTTTTCATTTGGATATCCAGAACCCGACGGACCCGAGAAGTTCATAGAAGAAGAAAAGACAGAACGAGAAGATTGAAGAAAGAAGATGAAGAAATGAAGATTTGAGGAATAGTATATCCCATTTCAAAAAAATCACTTGCGTCATTCTTAGGATTAGAATCCGGGTTTGTTGTCAGTGGTGCCCGGCCACTTTACTTTTCTGCAAATTCTGGGTGTAATATGGACATTGGACATTATATTTGGATTATTAAAATTGATTGTTTACATTGTTTGTGCAGTAGATTTTTTTAGGACCTTGCATGTCGTGTTTTGTTTTAGCCTGGATTCGAATCGGAGAGATTTTTTTCGTAAGGGTACGCTCAAAATTCTTTTACTTGAAATTCTAATAAAATTTTTAGGCTCACATAGTAACTCTAACGATCCAAGAAGTAAGCTCGGGACCGCCGAGAGTCAGCATAAGCATATTAATACTTTCTTTTCCTTGTTAGGCACCTCCCCGCCTGCGGGTTTTGGCAGACCACTTGACCTATGAGGGTGCAGTTCTGTCAAGGGGAAGTTGTGCAATCTCTAGGGAAAAACCTATTTTCTAAGCCTAATTTTTAAACTGCTTCATATTCATTTTATGCATTCGAGTCAATTAGCATGCATTGCATTAGATACAAATTAAAAAGAGTCTAAAAATATTAATAGCATTTCTAGGCATTTCTTACCATACATAAGTTAAGGGGCCAATTAGGAACTGTCTTAGATGTCAGCCCCAATTCCTTAAAACTTAAACAACATCCCTACCCATCTTTCATAAGAGACTGGACACATGGTTTTAAAGCGCCTAGGTGGTTAGCTGGCTCCCCAATCCAGGCCGGGGTAAGTCCAGATTTGCACTTCATTAGTTAGGTTCGGGTCGCTACTTTGTAGTACCCAAATTAGATTTAGGTTCTGAGGCAGATACTTTTTAGATCTTAAGTCCTCGCCCTCCGGGAATATAATCCCAAATTTCTAATAAAATGTCAACTTAAACATAAAATTTTCTCCTAAAATGTAAAGCCCAACATAGGATAGATTGAGGTTGTCTCTGAGCTTCTCAGAATCCGACACCTCCTACTTTTCATCCTTTGATTCGCTAATAAATGTTCAACATTGAGCTTTCACCTTGGAAAATTCCTACTTCTGTTCCTTGTCTTTTACTTTGTAGTCAAAGGGTATGAAATCACTGCTTTAATCGAGAGTTTTCTTAGGAGCATTTCTCCTAAGATGTAATTAACTATAGGAGCTTGCTCCTATAAGGATTTGAGAACCCCAGACTAAAATAAACCTTATTTTATTCGTATAAAACAAGGGAAGAATCTTTGGGAACGTAGATATTTTTAAAACCTTATTTCTAATTTTGAATAGACTTGTAAAATATTATTATTATCTTTTCAGATAATATAATATTATACTTGTTATATTCAACTTTAGAAATAATGAATTTTATAAAACTCATTCTCGCTTTTGGATATCTTAAAGAATGTTATGTTCGTCTTTTAAGATGATATAATATTCTTCTTGCCATATCTAAATAAAAGAATGAATAAACTTTTTTTAAAAACCTTATTTGTATCTTTGAACATATTTTATAGAATTTCATGTTCATCTTTTAAGATGATATGTTATTCTTTGAACTATGTTTGATTATAGAAATATCAATTTTCAAAACCCTATTCTGATATTGAATCCATTGTAGAATATTGTGTCGGCCTTCTCGAGACTGTACTTTATTCTCAATGCAGTATTCGATTACAAAATAGGAGAAATCAAAATCTGCGTGGTGACACAATTTTTTTTCCACCAGTCACTTGGACTACTCTTGATCCTAAATTAATTTAATTCCCAAATCAATTCAAAAATTCTAGGACCTCCTCTTAGAATCTTGACCCTAGGATCTAGGCTAGGATTCTTCTAGGGTTTGGACCTTAGGAGCTGCTCTAGATCTTAAACTCCTTCTAGACTCCAACTTCTAGGAATTTCCTAGGCTCTAGGATCCTTCTAGATTCCTAAATTTTAGGATCTATTCAGACCTTAGGATCTACCTAGATCTTAGGTCAATCAAGCCAAATTCAAGGTCCAAGGGTTTTGTCCTAAAGGCCTTTTCCGTTGAATTTTTAAACACTTTGAAACCCATTAAAATGACCTCCGATTCAGAGTCTGTCAGTTTCATACTGATGGGACATGTCTCTGGAGGTAACCCTCCAAATTTGAGCCCATTCTGAGGTCTCTAACCCCAAAAACTTAATTGAAACTCAAAGGCTGTAAAACCTTCAAATATTTACAGCCTATGCCACTGGACCTATCACTGTGAAGTTTTTGACTTTAGAGCCTTCACCAAATCCTCTAGTCACTTCCAGACCCTTAATATTGATATGTTGAACGATAAACTGGAATTTTCTGGACTCATCTCAGCCCCTAGTGGCCATGAGCCCTAAATGACCAAAATACCCCTATGAGGCTCAAACTTTGATTTTCAACCAAATGAACTCTGAATTGAACACAACCACTTCCAGCGAGTTTCAAATACCAAACCAAACTTGTCGGACCCTTTCCCAACCCCTAGGTCAACCTGGTTGACCAAGTCAACAGGTTTGACCCAAGAGGCCCTTTAAGGGTCCAAATAGGTGATTTGACCCAAATGGTCTCCTTGAGCCACGAAATCACTTTCATAAGCTTTCAAATGTCATTTTAAACTTCTTGAGCCTGATTCCAAACCTTGGATCAACCTATTTGACCAGATTAAACAAAATTGACCTAAAAGCCCTTAATGGACCCAATAGACCCATTCGACTAAATCCAATTCTCCAGACTTTGAAGCCACATCCAATAGGCTCAAAATGACTTTCAAAATTAATTGAACCTATTTCCCGACCTTGGATCCATTTGGTTGACCAAATCAACTAGTTTTGGCTTAATGGCCCATTAAGGGCCCATTAAGCCATCTTAACCCAAATGACCTATATGGACTTGGAAATGACCTTAATCAACACCCATAACAGCTTCTTATATTTTTTCATTTGCCACCTCAGCAGTCAACAAGGTCAGTTGACCAGTCAACACTTGGTCAACAAACCTTTAAAGTGCCCAAATGGCTTGATTCAAGCTAGCCCACTCCCTATCAAATCACTCTAGACCCTCTTTGAGGTCACTCCTTGCCAACTCAGCTGCCACCTCACTCATGTTTGACTGATTGACCAGTCAAACGGTCAACATGGGGTTTTAGAAGGAATAAGGGTGATTAATTAACTCATCAAGAAAATCCACTTAATCTAAAAATATTCCAACTGATTGAGTCAGGTCTAGAAGCTTCCTAGAGCTAACCATAACCCTCAGATCAAGATCCAATGGCTTAAATCAAACCCTTGATCCCATAAGAGCCAAAATAGACTTTCCACCTAGGATGTCCTCTCTATGTCCTTGGCTTCTGCTCCCACCAACTCCCTGGACAGGTGGCAGCCATCTGGGAGTCCAAACAGTTGATCTCAGCCCTTCATTCAATCTGGAGGGGATTGAATAGGGCAAAAGGCTCAAAATGAACCTCATTCGCATCCCTACATTCTCTCACCCACCTAGAGCATCTCCAGTCAAGTTCTTTGTTCTTTCGAGCTCTACTGGACCTCCTTGACATTTCCCCACCAAAATCCCTCCGGTCAAAGTTGCCTCCGGCGATCTTCCGGCGAGCTCAATACCCGATCAGTCCAAGGCTTATTCCAGGCGATTCGTGGAGTTTCGGAGCTTGGAGTCAACTAGGAACTTATTCGTGGACAATCTACAAGCTCAACCATCCCTTAAACGGTCCAAACCGTCCATTGAATCGCT
Source organism: Dendrobium huoshanense (assembly GCA_016618105.1). NCBI lineage: Eukaryota > Viridiplantae > Streptophyta > Magnoliopsida > Asparagales > Orchidaceae > Dendrobium > Dendrobium huoshanense. Next base: position 2,961,351 of record CM028355.1, read on the forward strand.
GTAAATCTCTAAACCTAGTTTAGGACACATAGATTTAATTAGCGTTTTGTTTAATGCGTATTTAATAATTTTAAAAGTTCCCCAATATTTCTGTTTGCATGTTAAATCTACGTTTAAATTTTTATCGCATTTGGTTAAATATTTGGAGAGAACGAGCCTTTTTTTGTTCTCAAGGCTGCGGGTTCTCCTTTAGCCCAGGTTTATGAAATCCTGGCCGTCGATCCTGTGATCAACGGGCCGGATTTCATCATCTCACGCCTGGGTATGACCGCATTCCAGCCTCTGTCGGATTGAGCCTCCGTCCAGCTCGATCTGGGCTGTGGATTTAGGAAAGCGGAGATCAGACGGTCGTGATCTACGACCGTGTTCAGGCCTCTGCCGGATTGGATCTTCGTCCAGCTTGATCTGGAACGTTGATTTGAAAAGGCGGAGATCAGACGGTCACGACCGGGTGCTGACTGGGTTAAGTGTTTTCACGCGTGGGTCCCGCGCATTAAGAGCCAATGATTGCCGGTGGCTAATCATTGGCCGCCGCCGGCAATGATTAGCGCAGTTTGATCCCACGAATTGGGATTCGCCACGTGGCGCCACCGCCGTCAGATTCATTTTAATTAAAATAATTTTTTTTTAAATACTTTTAATTAGCAGAAACTTTAAAAAATCATTAAAAATAAAATATAATTCCAAAAATTTCATATAATATATCAAAATTTCCAGAAAATTAAGGTCTTTAATTTAAAATTAAATTTAGCTTAAAATAGAACATATATTTTGATTATTAAATACTTCATGTTAACAATTAGAATATTTATATTTAATTAAATATTTTAAATAGTTTAAAATTATATTTTAAAAACATAGTTTTAGAAAAATTTTAGAAAATTATGTTTGATTAATTAATATTGATCAAATTTATGTAGATATTTTATACTTCAATTTATAATTAAATAAATTTAAGATATATATATTCAAATAGTCAAACATAAATTAGAATTAAATATTTTTGAAAATTCAGATCAAATTATTTATAATAATTCAAAACTTCAGAAACATTTAAAGCTTAATTTAATTTGAGTTATTAATTATTTTCATTTTAATTAATTTCAAATTAATTTAAAGTGTTTTAATCATTTTAAAACTTCAAAAATTCAAAATCAATTTATCTTAAATCATAAAAATTAAAATAATTTATCAAAATCTTTATAAAATTAAGAATTTTATTTTAAAACAATTTTCAAATCTAAATTTTGATTTATTGTGATTAATTGGAATTATTTCAATATCTTAATATTTAGTTAATATTTAATTAAATATCACATCAATTATTTTAAAATTTACAAATATTATTTTCAAATGGCTCTCAAAATTAGTGGATCTCCATGCTCTTTAAAGTTTATTCTAATGATATTTTTAATTATCTTATTTTAAAATGTATATTTATATATATAGGATTAAATATATTTATATATTTTCAAATATATTTTAAAACATACATATACTTAAATCTTTTAAGTTTGAGAGATCCAATAAAATTTTAAGCATGGATTAAGGCTATCTGAATAGAATTAGTGGGGAATAATAGTTAATCAATGGACAATTACTTTGGTAAGTGTTCATTGATTAACTTTCTTTTTTTTAATTAATTAACTTATGTTTAGTCTTTGCATGTTTAGGAAGCACACACCACATAGCCTAGGGATCTCCTAGTTTTAAGGACTTGATTGTGTTATTGTGCATGCTTTCTTACATATTGTCAAGGGTTAATCAAAACAATTGATTTGAACCCATCAAACCTAGTGTCATTAAGGACAATAATTAAGGACATGTGTTTAGAAAACTTAGAATATTTTCAATAATTAGGATCCATTTCCCTTTGAGTTGAAACTTTGAACAACTAAACTTAGTGACATGTGCAGCCATTAGGCAAGTTTTTACTGAATTTAGAAGTCATTAAGACCCCTAGATAATTTTCCTAAGTTTAAAGCCTTAATTAAGCCATTAAACCTTCCGAAAATTGTAATAAATCAAATACAAATCCAAAAAATGTGTTTAAGACCTCTAACTGACCATAATTAAATCCTTAACCCATGAAAATTGAAACCAACCTGTTTTGACAGCAACTTGAGCATTAATTGAATTTTAAGTGAAATAGAATATTTTATTAATTTAATTAATTAAAAAATATTAAAAATTCCAAAAATTTCCCAAACACTTGGGAATCTCTCCTTAGGTCATTTATGACCTTTGGAGTTGATTTCAAGGAGTTTGGGATTGATTTGGAGGAAAACCACAAAATGATGTTCTAATTAAGGATTTTAATAATTCATTAAATATTCAAAACTGCTAAAATTCATAACTAATTCCAGAAAATTCCAAATTGACCAAACTCACTTGCATTCAACTCATAATAGGGTCTAATATTTATTAAAAATATTAAATTCCAGAAATCTATAAGAATTCAAAAAGTCAACAAATTGGTCAAACCGTAGTTAAAATCTAGTTCAAAACTTCAAACCTTCGTTATAAAATGTAGAAAAATCCGATTTCAACGTACTTACCTTCTAACTGATCGTAGTAAGGTCTAGTATTTTAATAAAATACAAACTTTCCAGAATTTGAGCTTAATCAAAAAGTCAATTTTCAACCCCTTAATTAAATGATTAAAATATTCCGAAAATTCATAAAACTCAAAATAGTTCTAAAACTCCAGAAAATCTTAATTTAATGTTTAAAACATTTAACAAACCTTTTAAAACACAACAACCATCCTAAAGATGAAGTTTATTGGCTGGACTACTCCGGGCTGCGGGGCTAAGTGTCCTAAGGAGGCTGGTTCCTCGAGCCTGGTGGCACAACGCCACGAATGGATTCTAAGGGGTGTTAAACCTTAAAATTGATTAATCATTAATTATTCAACATTTTAAAATCTTTAATTCAATTACATTAATTTGGTTTATCGGCTGGACTACTCCGGGCTGCGGGGCTAAGTGTCCTAAGGAGGCTGGTTCCTCGAGCCTGGTGGCACAACGCCACGAATCAATTAATGAAAAACTTAAATTAATAAATCTTTAAAAATCAGCAACCAAACACTTTTAATAAAGTTTATTAACTCTCAATCTTTAATCAATTATTAAAACACTTAATCATATCGGGTACCACTGGGTAACCCAGGCCTACGAGGCTGTTCACTCAGCCCCAAGGAAGGTGAAATAAACTTCATGGCCTCGGTGTGAAACAAAGGTGGTTTCCAACAAATAATTAAATAATTAATTTTAAAAGATTTAAATCATTAAAGCTTAAACTTTAATTAAAAATTCCTTAAGCTTGTCAACCAATCAAACTTGAAACAACTTTAATTAATAATCCTATCTAGGACATATCAAAACCACACGACCTACCTCACACACTTTAGATATTGTGCTAGGATCACCGATTCTAGTTTTAGGATAGGTCGGTGTTTTACTTTTTCTGCTGTGTGCCGGATTTTCGTAGCTTTCACTGTATGCTGTTTGCTAGTGTAGAATTGTTATGTTTATTTACTTGCTTTCTGCACTCTGTGTTTGATTGTGCGTTAGACCTACCCATAGGCTAGGAACGAAATATATATATTTGTTCAATCTTATGCAGGTGGCCATGCTCATACAAGGAGCTAAAATAAAAAGGGGGCAGTCATAAAAAAATAATATAACTCTTTGCACAGGTACCTGCCGCGCTTAAAGACCCCCTTTTTAAATAAAAAGAGCATGGCCAAGTGTGGCTAAAAAGTGCATTTTAATTTTCTATATTATAACTGCTTGGGATTGAGTATATAATTGTTGATTATTAGGATAACCCTGCAGGATCGAGTCTAGGTTTTCATTTTTAATTGAGATGTAAATTTGATTGTATAAAGGTTGTAATTGCTTAAAAATGATTTGAATTTGGGAAATTTGATCCAACTTGATTTCCAAAGAGGTGAAGACATCCCTAAAGGGGAGAGTCTTCTTCCATTTGGAAATCAAATTAGGATTTCCTTCAAATATCCAAAGAGGAAAGATAACACCCCGGTTAAGGGGGAGTCTCTTTTCATTCGGGTATCCGGAACCGACGAATCAAGGTGTTCGTGAGAAGACGAAGAAATGGACAACGAGAAGAATCCCAAATTTCAAATTCATTTAATTTAGGATTAGAAATCCGGGTTGTAGTTAGTGGTGCCCGGCCATTTTAATTTATTGTAATTTTTGAGATGTAATAATTAGTGGCACTTGCCATATGGACATTCAATTTGATATATTTAATTGATTTATTTAATTGATTTCGCATTAGAACTCCTGCTTTTCTAGTCTTTTTACTTGTATGCCGTGTTTGATTTAGCCTGGAATTCGAATTTAGGCTCTTAGGGGTCTGTCAAAAAATTCTTCTACTTTAATTAAATAAAATTTTTAAGATAAGATAGAAACTCTAAACGGTCCTAAGAAGTAAGCTCGGACTCGCCGAGGGTTTTTCATGCATTCATATTATACCTTCTCAACCTTGTTAGGCATCTCCCCGCCTGCGGGTTCTGGCAGACCACCTGGCCTATGAGGGTGCCGATCTGTCAAGGGGATGTTATGCAATCTCTAGGGAAAAACCTATTTTCTAAGCCAAAATTTTTAAACTGCTACATACAAATTTTGCATTCAATCGAGTCAATTAGCATGCATCGCATTAGCAACAAATTTAAAAGAGTCTAATATTTAATTGCATTACTTAGACATCGAATACCCAACATAAGTCTAAGGGGTCAATTAAGGATCTGCTCTAGATGTCGACCCTGTTCCTTTATACTTTTCTAAATAACGTCCCTACCACTCAACATTAAAAGACCGGACTCATTTTTTTAAATCGTTTAGGTGGTTTAGCTGGCTCCCCAATCCAGGCCGGGGTAAGACCAGATTCGCATTGCATTAGCTAGGTTTCGGGTCACTTTTCAGTACCCAATTTAGACTTAGGTTCTGAGGCCGGCTTGGGCCATAAGACCTCAATTTTCGGGAATTGAATCCCAACTTTCTAATAAAATTGATCACTTAAACTAAACATCGCTTTCAATCGAATACGAGCCTAACACTTAAGATAGATTGGAGTGGTTTCTGAAATGATTCAGAATTTCAAAACACTCCCTACTCCTCTTCCTTTGACTTTAAAAATAAGTGTTCAGACTTGATCCAATACCACTTGAAATTCCTACCCCTTTCTTCCTTTGATGTCTAACTTTGAAATCTTAAATAAAATTTACACCGCTATTTTAATCGAGAGTTTTCGTAAGAAAATTTAAATTTTCCTATGATGTAATTAACTACGAGGGCTTGCGCTCGTAGGAGATTTAGAAACCCAGATTTAATTTTCAAAAATAAAAAATATTTCAAAATCTTTAATTATTTTTAGGAAAAATTCAAATTTCAATGATCGTTAACTCTATTTTCAAACGATCAATAGCGATTGATAACTTCTTTCCTTGGAGAGATATATCAATTTCTATTGTAATTTTGATTACGAAATTAACGATCCCTTATCCGAATTATTATAGTTAAATAATCGATTGAATGTCATTTTGATCTTTCGAGACCATATGTCATTTTCCCTTGAGTTTGACTACGATAATTCGGATGAATTTAAAATTCTGAAATTCGAACCCATTAGGGAACGATATGATCATCTCTCGAGGGGATATATTGTTCATAATGACGCGTTCAATTTTAAAATTCAAAAACTAAATTTTTCCAAAGAAAATTAATATATTTTCAAAACTATACACTTAAATAAATATTTTTTTTTAATCAAAACAAAAATGGCGACTCCACTGGGGATAATCTCACTCTCCATCTTTAATAGCGGTTTGAATTTTATTGAATCGGTAGTCTCAACTACCTTTCTCTCCATTGGTCCCTCTCCCATTTCTCCCTTGAGAGAGCATGACCAACTCAATTAAAATGTGTGTAAAGAGAGGTGAGTGTAGGAAGCCTCCCTCTAAGTTTAGGCTTGAACATTTTGCCTCCAACTTGGTTGGTAGAGCGAAAGAGTTAAGCCTATCCCTCTCTAAACCTTTCTATAAATTTTAGAAACTAGCGTGCTCGGATTACTAGTGGCATGCTGAGTTTTATAACTTATAGAAAATTTCCTCAATTTTCAAAATCTAAATTCTCAATCTTTTAGTAGGGTTTTAATCCTTCCAAAATCTAGACAATTACGTTGTATCGTTATATATCGAATTTTAACAATCTCAACTCGATATATATACGATCAAGTGTAGCATTCATTTTGAAGATTCGTTTTAAAATTCAATTATTTCGGTAGAGTTAAGCTATGACATTTCATTCTTAATCCACTAACTAGAATGAAAGAGTCAAGTAAATTCCAAATAAATCTCCCCTAGTTAATGTGGACCTTTTTGTTGGATGAATATCCAACACCTCGAGTCCCAAAATAAGGGGAGATGCTGCCGAATTTTTGAGTTTTCAAAACTCTTTCTAAAATCTTTTCAAATCAATTATCATTGTTATATGTTCTTCTACGACGATCATCGTAGTCAACATATACAACGAACCTTAAAACTCGATCCGGCACGAATTCGCCATTAACATTTCATCCTTTAAAGATTGAAAGAGTTAGGCTTTCTTAGTGTTTTTCCCGACGTTTATTTGTGAACCTTTTGTTGAATAAAAATTCAACACATTGAGTTCCAAAAATAAGGGGAAATGCTGCCGGATTTTTCAATTTCCAAAATTCAATTTCTTCCAAATTCGAACATCTTATCCAAATTCATCCAAATCAAATTCAGATTATTGTTGTCATATATTTTCCTACAAAATCCTTCTGTAGTTGAATATATACAACGACAATTCAAAATTCCATTTCAATCAAAATCAAACTCTATATTCTATCGTTTTACACCGGGTTATAGCTCTTATAACCCGATATATACGATAAAATATAAATTTATTTTCAAAATTTAAATTCAAGTTTCTAATTCAAATCTTCTCCTTTCCAATTCTCAGACAATCAACTTAATCAACTTAACTGCAATGGCTGGCAAACTACTGTTTTCAATGGATCGTGATTTACTGATTGAAGAATTAGTGTATGAAAACTCGATTCAGTTTGGGATAGGGTTTGAGTCCCTTAGACTGGTGATGAATGGAAATACCTTAGTGGACCTTGCTGTCAAGGATGAGAAAGATGCCCCTGTAGTTCAACTAGCCATAGGAGCCGGGAATGATGCCCCTCCTAGTCTGTGGTCAGCGTTAGACATCGCTAATGCGCCCAAAGAATTTCTTGAAGATGCAAAGAAACTGGAAGCTGCCGCTGCAGGCAAGATAGTGTTTGAGAAAGGGTCTTCAAGTTCTGAAACTCTATATGGAAGTAAGAATTCCAAGAAGAACTATTTGAGGAGGTTAAGAAAGAAAATCACTAAGACCAAGAAAGTGGCCGAGCTGAAGGCCTTGGGAAAAGTCGATCTTGAGGCTGTCGAGGAGCTGCCAATCCCTGCCTCTTCTCCACTCCTTAAAGGGAGTCGTTTTCACCCCCTCGCAGCTTCTGCAGGGGAGGAGAGAGTTACTCGGATAGCTAGCACTCCGCCTAGCCCAGTAGACTATTCTGTTAAAAGAACCCCGAAGGAGAAGCAAGTTTTGAAAGCTAGAATGCTTAGAAATATCATTCATACTTGCGCTGCTCAAGTAGGGCAAACGAAGGAACAGTATGTGAGACACTTGAAGGGAGTGATCTCACACAAACTTGAGAAAGAAGTTCTGAAGGAAGAAAAGTCTGAAGCCAAGAACTTGACTCCTCAACCAGTGAGGAAGAACAAAAAATTTGTTAAACAACCTGTATCTTCAGTCTTGGTGGATGGATACCACTGGGTGCCTCGCCTCCCGTCTGCAAAGACGGAGGAGATAATATTAACCGGGTCTGGCCAGAGTCGCTCTTTTAGTGGCAGACCACCGACCCCACCTTCAAAACTGTCAAAGCTGGCCCCAGTGATAGTGAGATCTAAAGAAGTCTTTAAAGAGCTTAAACCAGTTGATGTTAAGGGCAAGAGGCCCATGTCGCCAGAAGAATCATGTGCCAGAAGGAAGTTCAGTAGATCCATTGGGATTCAGTTCAGGGAACCTCAAGTTCATATACCAGTTAAACTCCCTAGACTCCCAGTTCAGGGAAGTGAGGACTCTATTCGTGTTGATGTTGGAGCCCCAGCTGTTCAAGCCCCTCCATCACCAATTAAGATGGATGTCCCTCACCCTACTGAGGATGTCACCCTTGCGACTACCGACCTCGGGACAGTCGGAGGGGAGGAGACGACCCAAGATCCTGATCAAGAGATGTTAGATCAGCTGGTTAGTGAAGAGATCACTGAAGATGATGTCAAGATTAGCAACATTTTTGATAAGTTGGATGTTAAAGAATATGATCAAGTGATGAGTTATGATGGATATTTACCCATCTATACTGAAGCAATAGATGGGAGGCCAGTTGAAGAAGTGGTACAAGAAATTAGAGATATCCTTAAGAAGAAGGCTATTGATGAATTCAATCCGGATGAAGATGACTTGTTAGTTGAGGAAGAGCCAATAGCGGACGTCCATATGGTTGAAACTCGTGCGTCAGCTAAAGATGCTGAGCCTTCTAAACATCACTCCGGAAAGGAAGAAGAGTCAGCAGCAGTCGACTCAGATTCAGACAGTTCTGTCAGATTGAAAGAGAAGGATGAATATATTAAAAATCTTGAAAGAAAAGTTGAAGAGATGATGATTAGAGTTGAGCAGATGCAGAGTCAGCTTTTGCAATCACAAGAGTTCAAACCCGAGCAGTTGCAGCCCACAGTGCATACAATGGGCGAGCACAGCAGGAAAGCTGATTCAAATCTCAAACTCCCAGAAGTTACTTCTTCGGTGCCTCCACCAGAAAAAGATATTCGTCAGATGATTGAAACTCAGGTAAGGGAGGCCTTAGCCCATTCACAAGGAACTGTATCTATTCCAAAGGGTAGACCCTATCCCGAGGAATATGATTTGGTTCCTTATCCTAAGGGTTTTGTGCCACCTTCTTTTAAAATTTTTAGCGGTTTAGAAAACCCAAGACAACATCTGGCCCATTTCCGAGCAAGCTGTTGCAATGCAGGAGGGTCGGATGCTCTACTCTTTCGTCAGTTTGTGAGTAGTTTGTCCGGTATTGCTTTTGAGTGGTACGCAGATCTACCAAATGGTTCTGTAAAAACTTTCACAGAGCTTGAGGGTCTCTTTTTAAAGAGATTCTCAGGAGCTCAACAACGTGTAACCGTTGGTGATCTCGTCATCGAAAAGCAAAAACCGGGCGAGTCTTTAGTCGACTACATCTTGAGGTGGCGAAACCTCTCGATGAAATGTGAACCCCAACTGCAAGAGCAACATGCAGTGGAAATTCTTCTAAAGAATATCCACGGGCCTATTGCTTTTATGTTAAAGGGGTTTACAATTAAAACCTTCGAAAAGCTTCTTAACAAAGCTAGTAATCTACAAGAAGAGGCTCCCAAAATGTCATTCTTGAAGGATTCTACTGAAGATAAGAAGGTTAGTAAACCATTGAAGTCCTTTGAAAAGAGAACAGCAATGGTTTCAGCAGTCGACAAGGGGAAGAAACCGATTAATATTCAATCAAGTAATCCTACTGTTCAGCAGACTTAGAAACCTCAACCGTTTCAGGTAACTTCTCAACCTACTAGAGCATATCACCGGCCCACTTTTGAAGAGAGATTGGCTCGTCCGTATCCATTCAAAAGGGAGTCGGTGAAGAAAATTTTCAAGAGCCTTTTAAAGAAGCCAGATTTTCGATTGCCGGAGGCCAAGAAGCCGGAAGAGGCAAATAAAAAGGATGATCCGACCTTTTGCCCCTACCATCGCATGTTGGGCCACACAATTGAAGATTGCATACCTTTTAAGGACTGGCTCGATTGGAATTTCCGTCAAGGTAATATCATAATTCCAAAGGAGTACTTAGTCAATCCGGATCAAGGATCTGTCAAAGTTATCTCAGGTATTAATTCTAATCTTTCTTCGTCCATTGAAGATGGTTGGGATATAGCACTATCCCGGGCATTTAAAAAGTCGATTAACCAATCTTTTCATCTTTCTCAACAGTTACCGACGAGAGCCCGTGGCCTGATCTGGGAGGTTGAGCTGGAGGCATCGCAGGAGGATGTTGGGACGATTTCCTCTCCAGTAGTTGTAGGAACTACTGTATTAAATAAAAATGAAAAGAGTGAACCTTTTGTAGAGAGGAAATTTGTTGATGAGAGATTTGTACAAGTGGTGGATGGTGGCTCAAAACCACTAGCCCCATTAAAGTTATCTGACTTTTACTTTGCCCCATCAAAGGCAAAGGGTCAAAAATTGAATAAAAAGAAATATCCTTCTGCAAATATTTTGATGATTAGTGTTGAGAATGAAGTTTTAAATGACTCTTCCATTGAAAATAATCCGGAGCCAGCTGAGGACAATCTAGAAGTTCAAAAACCCAGCTCTCCAGATTTGACCCTTCAAGGGGAAGATGAATCTAATGTCGTATCAGATGGTGATACCCCTGAAATTAATTTTCAAGGGAGTCCCGTCGTGATAGACTTTTCAGATTCAGATTCCAATTCAGAAAATGACAATCAACCGCCTAAGGAGAGTGTAGACCTCCCCGTAGACTGTCCTTCCGATGAAATCGTGCAAGTACAATTACGGGATGGCAAGGTTTTACCCCCTAGGCTTCCCCCACAGGAAAAGGGAAAACAAGTTGTTTCCACTGATCCAATTCAAGTC